>BOPP01000054.1:533245-628965 GCA_017312745.1 Gryllus bimaculatus | reverse complement strand
GCCGCCGCCGCCCGCGCGCCCCGACGCGCGGGACCTCCTGCAGCAGGCGCTGGACCACATCTGCGACCTGCAGCGCCGCCTGGCGCGCCAGCCGCTCCCGGAGGGCGAGGACGGGGACGAGGACGACGAGGACGACGGTTCCGACCTCTCCGACGACACCCTCGACGCCGCCGACTCCGACGACCACGGTCAGCTCAGCTCAGCTTCTTTTTGCTCTTCTTCCTCTTCTTCTTCTTCTTCTTCTTCTTCTTCTTCTTCTTCTTCTTCTTCTTTTTTCTTCCTCTTCTTCTTCTTCTTCTACTTCCTTCTTCTCCATCTTCTTTTTCTTTTTTCTTCCTCTTCTTCTTCTTTTCTTCTTCTTCTTCCTCTTCTTCTGCTTCTTCTTCTTCTGCTTCTTCTTCTTCTGCTTCTTCTTCTGCTTCTTCTTCTTCTGCTTCTTCTCCTTCTTCTTCTCATTATTATTATTATTATTATTATTATTATTATTATTATTATTATTATTATTATTATTATTATTGTTGTTGTTGTTATTATTATTATTCCCATCTTGCTTTACAGAGATAATGTACATTGTAGCTTTTTGGAATGACTAGTGAAATTACGATCCAATTTATTTTAAATAATGTTCCACGTAAAAAATTACTAATAACCAAAGCAATTGAAACTGATAAGCATAATATAATATTTAATGTACACAATGGAACGAAACATTTTAAAACGATTTTCAATGATGAATTATGAGTCAACACTAATAATAATGCTTTCACCTAAAATTATTTAAAATAAACAATAGGAATTAACTCTATTGCACCCTTCATGACTTTTACGTCCCCAGTGTCATGTTCCTGCTCATTTTTACTCCAATTCTTGAATTTTCTTTAACGAAATTTGCAAAGACGTATTTTAATTTATTCTTTTCTATCTTATAATATCTTTAAATATTTGGATGCGTCTCAATATAAATGATACGTTTCTTAATATACAAACGTATATGATATAAATGATGCGTCGTAATATATAAAAGATAATTGACTTAAAATATAAATTATATATATATAATTATTATATCATTATATATATATATATATATATATATATATATATATATATATATATATATAATGACGTACTATATAAAAGAGATTTGATGCACTGCATCAGTGATGTATGACGTGCGCCGTGCCGTTTGCAGACGCGGACGGCGAGGAGGAGCCGGAGGAGGCGGGGGCGGAGGGGGACGGGGCCGTGCGCGCAGGCTTCGACGCGTGCTGCGCTGAGGTGCTGCGCTTCCTGGCGCAGAGCGAGGGGCTACGCGCGCACCACCCGACGGTGGCCGCCCTGGCGCGCCATCTGGCGCAGCGCCGCGCCGCGCTCTCAGGTGAGACCCACCCCCGCCCTTCCTTTATGCGCTCTCGCTCTCGCGGAACAAGAAGAAGGAGAAGAGGCGCCGGGGAACGGAGACTTGGCGATGGAAAGACTCCGATGGCCGGGCCCTAGAACCCATTAATTAAGTACACAAGCACAAAACAAAGTTGTCAAACCCAAAGATAGATTGATTGATTGTTGGTGATTCCTGTTGCGTCAACTAATATAGTCATTAGTTCTGTAAGTGTAGTGCATGCTTTTGCTCGGGAGATAGCGGTGGTCTTCCCCCACTGTATGGCAAGATCAAGGGCCGACATACCGTCGGCTGGCTGGTTTTTCCTGAACCGGGTATCTCCCACCAGCGGGGCACTGTCACAACCGGGGCAAGCTCTAAGCTCGCGTCAGATGTCCCGGCATGTGTGCTCGGGTGTTACTTATTAGTGTGTGTGTAAGGGATGATGATAGCACGAGAAAGAAGTAGGAAAGCGTGCTGTGTGTGGCCCGTTTGTTAGGGTACTGCTCCGGAATTCGCGTGGTGTTGATCGGAGAAACCACGGAAAATTACCGACCACAGCAGCCGGCCGCTTGAATTCTCCTCCTGAGAGCAACTGAATAATTCGACCTAGCTGAGAAGCTAGTGTCGAAATATATACAGAGAAACATGTGTCAAGTCTTTGGTTCTGTCAACATTTGTTTGTGGGTTTGTGCCTACTTAGTGATTCCGGTTGACGCGGCCGGAAACAGTAATCAATCAGTGGTTACCAGGAACCGCCAATAACTGTTTTTGTGTCTTGAGTTACGTACGTGCGGTGCATTTCTCTCTCTCTCTCTCTCTCTCTCTCTCTCTCTCTCTCTCTCTGAGAGAGAGAGAGAGAAAGAGAAAGAGAGAGAAAGAGAGAGAGAAAGAAAGAGAGAAAGAGAGAGAGAGAAAGAAAGAGAGAAAGAGAGAGAGAGAAAGAAAGAGAGAGAAAGAGAGAGAAAAAGAAAGAGAGAGAGAGAGAGAGAGAGATCTTCCCCCGTTGGGTGTTGAGATCCGGCGCCGATCTATCTGTCGGCCAGCGGGGTTTTCCCCAAACTAGAAACAAAAAAGTGGATAAAACTTGTTGTTAAATGTAGTAAATTACTTCATGTAACACTTTTTGAAATCAGAATTCTTATATTGTGGGTCCTTGGTACCGAAAAATCGATTGACGGCAAAATGTCTGTCCGTTACTCTAGAATCAATGCTAACGTTTCAATTGTTTACCGATTTTTTCAAAATTAATATTCCCCTGGTAATTTAAACAAACTTGAGTTCCTGTGGGTTTGGAACAGATCTATTGTTGTTTTTTTTAGATTAATTTACATGAAGCCTTAATTACTTTTTCAAAACTTTTCAAAAATTGTAACAAAGTGTTGGATTAAACTGTGTCCTCATCTAGGGTAAGGGATATACTTTAAATGTGTAGGTAGGCGTAGATAAAATGCTTAGATATGCGAAAATGTGTATGTAGATATCATGATTTTTCGAAAAATGCAAAATTTGAAAGTGTTTTTCGACATATCCCTGCAGATTCTACAATGTTCAAGACAGATTTTTTCCGCGGCAAAATTAGTTGTTGAAAGTCAGATCTTGAGATAAGATCATGAACAAAGTAACATTTTTTCTTACATTGTGCCAAGAAATAACTATTATTTTCGAAGTAAAATAATATAATTTCATACATTATTAGTTCAACTAATGATGAAATAAAATAACTTCATATAAATATTTCTTAATTTTTACATTGTAATTTTTTTAATGTTTCTAGCTTTCAATCTTCCGTATTAGTCTGGGAACATATTACCTACATGTATACCTAAAAACATTATTGCTTAGGCTTCAAAATGTGTATTAAAGAACACCATTTCAAAGCCTTTTTCTCCAATTTCACATATTACTTATACAGTACTTTTTATTTCATTGATTTTTTATTTATATTGTCAAAAATTCAGTAAAAACTCACATATGGGACACATGTAAAATCTCCACGCCTTATCTTGAACTCCAAAATTCCTTTTTTATAGGCATATAGTAGGATGATGAATAAAATGACAGACTAAGCGAGGTTAGAAACATTTTAAAACGAAGTATTTTCGTTCCCTAGTAATTCCACAGGTTTAAGTTTTGCGTGCACTGTAGTAATACAGAGCTTGGCGAAGTCTTTGGTGCAGTCTTCGTGCGTCGAGACATGCACACAAAATAGCGCGTGACTAGTCGAGACATCCGCATAAAAAAAAGGCGCGCGACTCGCCAATTTTAAATTACCATGTCAAATTGTGTGTTATAATACACGCATGGGAATTATTAAACGGTTAGAAAATGTTATTAAGTATGCTAAACACTTGATATCTGAGATGTTGTCAGTTAACTACATCTTCCGTACTAATGGAATAATATTAATTGATTACATTTTTTTTAAATATGCTCCCTATTATCACAAGTCCTTAAGAGGAAATATTACAAAAAAATTAACTTCTTTAATATTAAATATTTAAAGAAACGTTTGTTTTAAGTTTTTTTTATTTAGAAAAAAATATATTCTTATCACACTTTTCCTAGTTGCTTTTGGAATCAAACAGAAAATTGATCGCGTTTGTAAATCTACTTAAGAACTGGGGCTGGGAGATAAACATACTATTTGCAATGAGTTTGAGCATGGTTAAGAAATATTGAGTTGACAGAACTTTGAGTCAATAGCTAAGAACTTGCTATTGCTAATTGCAATTTTTATAAATGTTTTTTTTCTTTTTCTTAGATGGATGTTGGTAACTACTAAAGGGCACTTCAGTGATCACAGCCCCTGCTGTCTGCCGCAAATACCACACCAACCACTGGAACACGCAGCTAGTATTCACTGACCTCTGCTAGAACTGGATAGGGCATTGCAAAAACTTTAACTGTGTTAGAGAACTGTTTCTGACAAAAAATGCGATCGTCAATATTAACTGAACAACTGACCTAAAACCTACTTATAACGAAGTGATCAATAATTAAATACTTAGTGTTAGTCACAAAATGTATAAAAATATAAAGAACGAAAATCGAGTTTAAATGAATATTGCATAGGGGCTGTCTCCGTATTAGGGCGAAAACAAAATTATATCTGTATGTCTACAACGCAGAAGAAACTGTTTAGGGTATGAAAGTAATTTTAATGGTTACTGTTTCTTAAGATATATATTTTCTTTTAAATTATCAAAATAGTGAAACTTTCCATAAATTTCAATTGATCTGTCTTTTTATTGAGTTTCTGAGAAGCTGAAGATTTCAAGTACTCATTTAGTAATAACGTGGATTATCCCGCTAAATATTTGTGTGGCTTTTCGGAGGCATTTCACAGTCGTTGTCAATGGGCGCCAAATGCCCTATCCAGTTATCCAGAGCGATCAGTGGATCTGAAGCAGCAGTTCCACCGACAGCGGCGCACCAGGCGGACGGGGCACACGTTACGGCAGGAACCGACAGCATTTTCCTAAACGTCGATACATCCTTATAGCAGTATGTTGATTGAACAGGTACATAATTGCTAATAAGATTCTTTCTAAAATCAACTTATATTAACGATAAAAAAAATGCCAGCGAAACGAAGTCAGTATGTGTTCATTACATTCGAATTTATGGAGGTGAGAATCTTATCACATTAATACAGGGTAGTGTAAGCTACCTTTCCAAAGGAAGGTTGGCAATATTTTTCTACATAACTTTTTACAATTATTCTTATACACTGAATGAACAAGTTCATTAAATGACAAAATGTCAATTTCATATTCGAAAAATCATAAAATGGTTACAAAAAAATAAAAATGTTATGATTGAGTTGCTTTTATAAAATGAAAAAAGCAAAGCTGGCATGTGTTTGAAGTACATGACTTACGAATCACTTGATAATAACTTGCACAAGTTAATCGCTACGCTGACTTCTTATACTATAAATGGCACATTGTTTTTAAAAAAAAACAACAACGATGTATCAATATTACAGGGTATTAAATGCAGTCAGCAATCAGAACTAAGTTAGGCAAACTATAAGATAAGGTGTGTTGTTCGTTTTCTGGCTTAACCCTGGAATCACAAGGCTGGGGTCACCTGTGACCCCAGAGGAAAATTATCCCGTTTATATATTGGCAGCCTTGAATAGTACTGCCAATATGTATGCTAACAACGTATTATATCTCATAGGTTTATCTGTATGGCATAGAAACATTGTTTGGAAGTTGATCGGTTTAGTAGTTTATATAGTTTGTTCTACAGGTTATTTTTAAAATGGTATTGATGAAAAGGGAAAAGATATATAAAGGAGGTCGAGGTCATCAGCGACCCTGCCTTGCAGTTAGTATTCGTTGAAATTAGTCTTATGAATCCAGGGCTAAGTAGGCCAAACTACCGCAAAATTAGGGTGATGAAGGTGCCCATTTTGAGCTAAAGCTACCCAGAATTTCTTAATTTATTTCTAGTTAAAAACGCAATGGATTTAAATTATTTTTTCAACCCTTTTTGTGCAACTTAAGGGATATTGGATTAGTTTCAAAGAAATGGCAGTGATAAGTTCTGGAATGTTGTAACTCGTCATTTATTGAAGCCAATGGAAGTAGAGTTCGAAAATCATTGTGTTTCTATCTTGAATTTCAACACTCTTCTTAATGAAAATGAACACTGAAAATTTTAAATATGTTTCCTTAAAACATATTATTTTCAGACCATTAGCATTTGGAGAGTTATGTCTTCAAAATGTTGCTGAATGTCTTATTACAAAAAGCTTTAATTTATGCTTTCAAAATGAATTGACTTTTTACAGGTAGTACGTTATTTAAGATATGAAGTTGAAATACCAAACCATTTGAATTGTTTACTAGACTTAACAAGAAAGTTACCATGTGTAAAGTCGAAGTTGTTTAATTGAACTTGAATAACTTTTTTTGACTTGTTTCCTATTATCAAGCCAAATGACTAACAGGATTAATATCAGCTAAGGCCAAAAACACATATTTTTAAACCATAAATTCTGGATACCACAATGGCACAGTTGAATAGCTGCAAAATACTCGTCAGATGTTTATCTCGTTAAAAGTAAATTTATGAACGGTCGTTCACCAAATCAACACTGTCTCCATACAATAGTGAAATTCGACGTATCAGAGCTATCGCTTTG
Source organism: Gryllus bimaculatus (assembly GCA_017312745.1). Classification (NCBI taxonomy): domain Eukaryota; kingdom Metazoa; phylum Arthropoda; class Insecta; order Orthoptera; family Gryllidae; genus Gryllus; species Gryllus bimaculatus. Next base: position 622,429 of record BOPP01000054.1, on the reverse strand, counting down.
GACTGAGAGACAGATTTAAAAAAAAAGCAAAAGAATACTAATATTGAAATGTTTTGCATTCAGACCTTTTCATTTTCATGATATACGATCAGTCGCATCAACTGAGGTAATAATTTATTTAATAGATTTGTTAAGTGAATACTCGGTCATTACTGATTTTTTATATTAGTACGAAAAACGAACATTTTTTATTGCATGATTGTAATTTATTTGAAAAAATGGTTTAATACGGAGTAGAATGAATGAAATTGCTCTTAATGCATGTGCGAAGATGAGTCTATTGCAAAGAGAAACTTAAATTTTAAAAGATAGGAGCTCGTCACTACTTTTACCTCTCAGGAGAATTCAAACTACCCTTACGTAAAATAACATGTTATTTTTGCTTAATTTTCCGATCGCTTCGGTACAGATTCTCTCATCACGTAATTATATATAATTTGATTGAACCGCCTTCAAATCAGTAGCAAAACATCTTCCTTTATCACACCTTGTTTGATTGGAACTCAGTAGATGGGTTGCAACTAAGACCTTATAAGTCCTTAAGTCCTTTTAAGATCTTAAAATGAAGTTGACTGAGTGGGTGCGCGGTCATGAGAACACTATGTAATTGCGGCATATTCGAATTTTAGAGATTTTCCGAGCTTAGAGCAGTAAATCAACTTTCTAACGTAATGAAAATGATCTTGAAATTCCTATTGCATGCGTGAGTTACATTCACAAATACTTAACAAAAATGCTTTGGGCAAAAATAATAACTCTTAGAAAATAAAATGCAGAGAGTTATGCATTCTTCAATATTCATTTCAAACGCCTATTTTTCAAACGCATTACGAAATAAGTTATTATTCAAATATTTCTACGGTTATTTCGTATTTTAATATTTTTCGATGCGTCTGAAAAGCGATTCCCCCACTTTCTTGGCGACGTTTTGTTAGTATTTTATATTTATCATTATTTTAAAATAGTTGACTCCCTCTAAACATCATTAACATTACATTTTTATGTCAAGTAAAGACCGACGCATCTTTCTAGCATTGTAAATTAAACAATATTATGCTAAGATTCTTGAAATATTTCCAAAATTTATTGTGAATGTTCAGTTTTCGAGTTAATAGTTCTGATTTGTTTCATCTACGAACAAAGACGCTGCGGTAAATCAAATTACAACCAACGCTTATAATGAGTCGCATCATATTTTGATCAGAAAGTACATCATATACAATATTGTCGGAGGTATTAAGATTCCTTAAAACATTTTAACCGATAAAAATCAAACAATCGTCGATCGCCACCTCCCCCCATCGCCTTTGGTTCACCAAGGGGAGGACTCAAGAATATTAATATTTCGTTTGCTTTTAATTCAGAAATAACTTTCATGTTGTTTCGGGGCTCTTTATGATCTGTGCGTTATGTCATCATTAACTCTCATGCTCTTCATTTCTATCATTCTGCATTGTTTTTTGGAAATTGTAATTCGGCAGTTTAACCTCATTTTTATTCTATCGTGTGTTAACAACATTTCACTTGAAACACTTGCACTCCCATCGTTTATATTCATATTTATACTCTATTCTGTTATTGATATAAGCATTCTATTACTGATATACTTACCTTGATAAATACGTTCTTACCCATTTCAATCGGAACCGAGTTTCTCGGTCAATCTGGTACTCTCTGTGCCCTTTTGCGAACACCCCTCAACAAACTGGTTTCAGCCATTAGAACCACTTTTACCCCCGCATGGAGCTCCCCCTTTTGTGCCTCAACCCCTAACCCGTATACTGCAGCCTGTGTCCACATGGCTGCTTTGGAAACTGAAGTGCCTCCTTGTCAACCTGGAGCTACCGGCACTCTATCTGGCTTGAAAATTAACTCTTAATTACGGGCTCGACTCTTTTATTCTGTTTTTTATGTTCAGCCAAGCGAAACTGTGCATTCAGGTCCAACATTTGACGAATTATTATCAGATGCTTGAGCTAAAAATATTAATGGTTTCACATCTATTATATCATGTAATCGTTATTTTACGACTGGCGAGTTTCTTGTGTTAGAAAATATTGTGTGCTCCAATTCTTGTGTTCCAAAGTATCTTGAGCTTCAATTATCATAATGACAGCAGCTTTCATTTCAATCAAGGGAGATGTATTAAATATTTATTGTAATCAGATTCCTTCAATATAAGCATAAACGGACGATATCTGATTCTCATAAAATTTTGTTACTACTTACATGTAAGTTTCAAGAAAATCTGATTTGAAAGTTTAGAGATCCTGAGAGGAAATTTCGGAATTGCCTTGAACGTATTATCTTCTGTATAAAAATAATTTTGTAAGTGAAAATGCTTTTATAATTCTATTTCGGCAGAAAAAAATGAATTTAGTTTGCTTTATCATCATTTGGTAAATAGGCTATTGAAAGTTGTAATATGTACTATAATGTTGATGTGCCTTAATCTACAGTTCCAGGCGTATTTTTGTAAGGTATTTTGTCATCTGATAATTCAATTTGAACTTGACTGATATTTTAATAATATTTTAAACATGTAATTAATTTTATTTAATTCTGAATAGTCAATGAATAACTTGGATGTGAATTTAAATTTTGAATGGTAATTTTGTATCTTTTTTAACAAATTCAAAGTGAATAATCAGTGATAAAAGAAAGTATTCTGTTAACATTCCACATTTATGCCTTATTGGAATTTTTTGTATATTAAGGAAAGTAATTGATGGAAATTTGGATTTTGATATGAGATTTATGGAAGTAGGAGTGAAAGTGGCTTGTCTAGTCAAAACTAGTCACAAATAAATCTAGTCAAAGGTTAAAACATATGACACATTTAATTGAGCAGACTAGAATATTTTTGTACTGACAATGAGAATAAATAATGAATATATTTTATGTGCATGTTCACTTCATTGCTGATTTGTCCCGGACCTTTGCCATCTCCTGTCCTCTCCTCTGCCATCATTCACATTCAGAAGATGAGGGAGACAGTTGGAAGATTGCATCTTCCCTAGAACTAGTACACACTCACATTGCCTCCTTCAGACAAATACTCGCACAATACAAAATGCAATACACAGAAACAGACACATCCAGCAGGACCAGAGGGATTCGAAAACCCTGCACCGCCTGCGCCACCAAACAATAAATAACGCATTCATGAAATGCTTTACACTCTACATAGAAAATCGATGTTTAAAAACTATCAATAAATACGGGTAACAAATGACTTTCAGTCGCAAAGAAATATTGTAGTAAATGATTAAGACTTTCTAGAAAATGTTGTGGAGGTACGAATGTTTTATATGAGAGAGCATGCACACACAAGGCAGTTACATCACTTTACGATCTGCAACTTCAAAGTTTTGTGTGTACATGTCTGTTCCCGAGATGCCTCAATCTTCACATTTCCCTGAATGTTTTGGACAATATTTGACCACACACATTTTATATTACTTTCAGTTTTAGTTTCGAAGAAATATAGACACAAAAAATAATATCAATGAATTCAAAATTGCTTTTTGCAATGAGTGAAGCAAAAATGTGAGTAGTCGTTTTTCATAAACATTGGGAATCTTTTCAAAAGTATCTACCTCCACCACCATTTACATTTTGTCCCTCATTCACTCATGGAGGGCACAGACAGAAAGCATCCTGAATTGGTAAGCGCAGCTTCCCGGGTATCATGCTAGCCATTGCATCGTTATTCCTTTAACACCGCTTTGAGAAATGTGTAGTTTATTTACGAGCCTCACAAATGTCTGTGATTGTTAATTGTTTTAGAATAGTTAATCATAAAACGTTTGAATACATATCCCCGCTAAATTTATGCATTTAATTGAAAATTTAATTATGTGAATTTAAAGAATATAGTAATAAGACTTATAGCAACAATACAATTTGTGGTTTTCCATATTTTGCATCTAGCAATTCAATCCAACTATAAGCATTTCAGAAGTTTTGGTATTCAACGTATTTCTTCATTGACACAGCTTGGCGGTGCTCAGTGCGGCTGTTGGCGCCAAACATTGAACTGCATTGCGATTATTATTTCCGCACTTTTCTAAACATTTTCGACGTCAGCCCGAATCAGAACGGATTGGCCGGTTTGAATCAAAACAATCTCGAAAGTAGGAATGCGACATCGATGCCGATGTTTTCAAAACATCGCTGTTTTATAACATCATCGATGTATTTAACATCGATTTTTTAAAGGGATGTTTTCTTAACATCGATGTTTCATGTTAGATGTTTGTTTCGTGGTCAATATTATTAAAATTATGAATCTCATCTAAACAAATTGCTATAATAATTTTCAGATATCCAAAAATTGAATATTCTTCAGACGAAAGTGACAAAGGAAAAAATACATAAGATAGAGTTATCGTCTATAGAGAAGTCTATATTATTATTGAGTTATCGAATCAGATATTCCAAATATGAATTGTCCTGACGACATTTTGTCAGTACAATCTCAATTAAAAATATTAATAAATGATACCACTTAAAATGGATCCCTCTGCTGAATTCAGTGGTTACTAATCCAGTTTTAAAAGCATCGATGTTTATATTAACATTGACGTTTTAATTTTGATCATCGATGTTTAGAAACATCGATGTCGCATCACTACTCAAAAAGCCCATCCCATTCCGAGCGAAACCGAGTGTCAAAAAAAAAAAAAAAAAAGAATTGCGCGACTAGCATACCCATGGAAGTGTTACGTTTGCCAACCCGCTGCTCCCGTCTCGTTGCCCGTGGCCCGCGGGCGGGGGGTTGGCAGGCCTGCCTACGCGCGGTAGAAGATGTCGCACCCTTTGAAGGCGGCCGCCACCAGGGCGCGCTGGTGGTCCGGGTGCGACCCCATGCCCGCGCTGGCGGCCAATCGCAGAAGCTCGCGCAGCACCAGCGCCGCCGAGGGCGGCGGGGGCGGCGGCGGCGGCGGCGGGGGCGGCGGGCGCGTCGGCGACGGCGTCTGCGGCACCATCCTGCGCACGCGCAATCGATTTTGGGCTTCTCGCACACACAGACAGACAGACAGACACACACACACAAACGCGCGCGGGCGGGACAGCTCCGCCATGTCGCTTTGAATGGGGAAATGAATGGAACGCGCGTCCGAACTGTTGTTTTCCCATATCCCTGCTGTAAAAAGGCGCCCACTCACTATTCAGGAAGTTGAAATTGTGACAGGATAGTTAAGAATCCACTTCGACCCTAACTGTTTATTCTTCGTAGTAAAATTAAAAATTATTAATACATTGAAAAAATATTCAGAAACACTCAATACACATCGACTATATGTTATTGCAGAAGTAATACACATTGCATGCTATATATTTTAACATACTCCAATTTATACAGCAATGTCGAATTCATAGAAATACGTAAGGGAAATGAAGTCATGATCCTAACAATACTATTTTACTGGATGTTATATTACGTAATAATCAGCCATCAGTAATTTTACCAAATTCGCGAAGAAAAATGCATGGTGATATAAGTTTTTATAATTTTTTTTTTAATTGAGTCAAAAATAATACGCCCCTGTCAAAAGAGGAAGGAAATATACCTTCGATTAATAACTAGCAAAAAGTATATATTTTTGCAGCATTGGTGTTCAAAATTTAAAATAATTGTATCAAAAAGTACTAAAATAATCTTCAGGCTCATAAAAAATTCGTTCCCGCGTGGGTTTTTACAATTATGGAAACACTAATATCATATGTGGGAGAAATAAAAGCAGAGAAGAACATCAAAACATTAGTCAAATGAAGTACACCGGAATATTTGTTTCCCTTTTACTTTCTCGCCCGTATTTATAAAAGATTGCAGTGGCGTGCTAGGAAACGGCGAATTTTCGGCAAAGAAATCTTATTGCCCGACCTGGTACCGAAAAAGAGGATAAATCTCGTTACAGAACAAAAACATTTCTGTCAGGAAACCGTGTAGTGTTTGGCTAGTCCACACGCACGACCACTAAAACGCGGATTTGAAGCACGTCCGCGGGAAAAGTGCTGGCCTAACTCCCGATCGCATCCCCACAGCCCTGTGCGAGCCCCAAAAAGTCGCAAAGGACGCACACGTACCTCTCGAAAGCTGCGACGGCGGGCGGAGCGGTGGGCAGAGCGGCGGGCGGCGGCAGCGCTATGGCGACGGCGGATGTGCTCTACGGAGCCACGAGAGCCCGCTCCCCCTCCACGGCCCCCTCCCCTCGCGCCGGCGCGGACGGGGAGAAAAATCATTACGGCCCAGCTGGCGGTGACGTCATGGCCAGCTGGGAGCGCGCGCGGCGCGGCGAGGCGAGTAGGCAGGAGCGGACTCGGGTGCGCCGCGACAGAGAGTTGGATTTGCGACTCCCCCCCCTCCCCCCACGCGCATGTTTACCACGGTATAAGTTAAAAACTTGTACGTGGAAACATCGAAAAATCAGCTCTTACGGCGACTTTAAGCATATTTTGTCTAATAAACTACTTGGATATACCGAGCGGTTGAGCCGCAATAAGCACTCAAACGTTGGTTTTAAAAAGAGCTTTTAAGGCAAAAATTTGCATTGCAGAAGCATAGAAACACTCCAGAAACGTTAATTGTTTATTATTTACAATAATGAATATATTTCTTTCCAAAGAAACATTAACTGACTCTGAAATAAACGAGTACCCAATATACCAATTCCACTGCATTATTCTTTCTGGGTTAATGTTTCTTTCGGAACAACAAATTATAAGAAGGGATTCTGGAAGTCAAGAAAACTTACACTTCCAGATGATCTCTCTTATAAGTCACATACAGTTTTTACTGTTTTTTAACTAAATAACTAGTGGTGCTACAACAACACATTCTTTCTCGCTTTTTTTCTAAAGTTGTAATTTTCGAAAATTCAGATAATTGAACGAAAATGAGACCCACACTATTCTTTAATCATCCCTTCACTCCAACATTAACCAAATGCGAAGATATCTAAGCAAAATTAAAAAAAACAAAAACAACAATTAGAGCGTTTTTAGAGAAAAATTAATGTTAAAATTTCTTTTTAAATTCCATATATTTCGCGCCAAATTACACGAAAACTACTCATGTTTTAGAATAATTGAACGGGAACTTAGAGATCCGATTTGAGGGAACACAGTTTATTTAGGGAAAAAAACTATCTTCACTTGTAAGGAGACGTGAGCTCAAAAAATCACTTGTGCAATTTTTGGTATTGATCGGGGAACATCAGATTTGAAGAATATCGGCTGAACGGTTTAGGCGCTAACGTTGACCGCAGACGGACATTTGGCCGTCAATACATTTTTTGCTATCAAGTATCCCCAAAACATTGATTTTGACTACACCACGAGGAAGCTACCAGTTAGAGGAACAGTTAGTTACCCACTTTTCGTTACCAGGGCTTGGCAATAGGAGTTTTCCTGTCTAAAATTCGCCGCTTTCCGGCACACGGTTACATAACTTTCCCTTTTTAACGAAGTACCTTCTTATGGGCGAGAGGAAAGAAAAAAATATTAAAAATTGATTATAAACGAAACAGTTACAATTTAATGATTAAAATCTAAGTATTAAAGATTTCATGAGTTCGTGAAAAAGCACTCCAGGATAGTCTCTCCGCACTGAGCCGAATTAAGGTCTATTAAAAATTGCTTTTAAGTTCGTAGCAACCAGATCTCTGGAAAACAAATGAAGGGCCGCCACTTCCAACATCTGTTGTGATTATGGTGAGATGGAAAGTTATGTTCTCAATTGTTACAAGCTCCTGTTCGTGTTACCAACATAATTTCTGTTGCTAGCGCTCTCACAATTCTCTGGTGCCACTGCGGAGGCTTTGCTGGCGCGCTGTAGTTTAAATTTCTCATCTTAATTAGGAAACTATCGAGGACGTTTTAATAGTAGCAATTTAACTACAGTGAGATTACACAATTTCAAAAAATTCAGAGTTTGTCGAAAATGGTATTTGCAGTATATTACATCCTTTGTTCTGTCATTAAAATTTGGAGCGTTTTTTGAGAAAACGTTTTCTGGTTATAATTTGCATTAATTCAAGCAGAAATTACAAACTATTTACAAAGTTAGTCGCAATTTGCCAATAATGGTAACGAGTGTTGCTGCACTAACCTGGTCAATTATATTTTGTCAAGTGCATCTATTATTGAAATTTCATATAAAGAAAAGTAGTTAATTATATTTTTTAATTATTTTAATATCGAGAAAGATTACAGCAAAGTGCTATTAACATCAATTCTATTGATAAATATTCGATAAAGAAGTGAACACCACCTTTGAACAAACTGCTTTTGTTAATGAATTGTCAGTTGCACGCTCAATGGAATCACAGAAACGAGAGCTTTTTTGGTCGACGTTTTCATCGAGGATTTCTTTACGTCCTTTGAACTCTTTGGTCCCAGTTTAGAACACGAGGCGTCAGGGGAAGGGGATCTATTTACAAACAGGTCCACCCCGTGAGTCTGTTCGTAGACGAAATACAAACTGGTTTCTGTCGGCTTCCACGAGAAGGGAACCCCACCAATCTAGGGTAGTATACACAGGGGAGGGGGCGAGGTCTTTAACTTAATGCAATAGATGACTGAGCAAACTGGTTTTTCTCAGCAGCCAAAAAGTGATGTTACGATAAACGATTGACCACTACACATATCTGCAATATACTGATAATTTTCTAATTATATTTATTCAACGCGCTGCCCGAAAGCTGTTTTAAATAACTTAGTTAGCATTTGTAATAGACAAGACAATAATACATCGTCACTCTGAAGAACTACATTGTATTGATGTTAACGCGACGTTCGTGCAAAGTGGAATGAAAAACTTGCGACACTCAGAGATCAGTCACATCTATACTGATCGTAAGGAAAAAGAGTTAAATAAGTGGTGAAAAAAAAATTAAACTATTTCACGAATTTAAAAGGAAAACATCACAAAACGGAGTCAATCGTGTGAATGAATTTTGTTGAGCAACAGACATCATCAGGCGTTCCTTCTTTAGAATGAAGAAAAGATAATGGAGGAATACCGGCACCGACAAAAATAAAGTTAACTGGAGTAAAGTGTAGAAGCAAAAAGGAAATGAAGTACGACGAGTTTGTACGTATGGAACATCTCAAAGTCCATGCGTTTCTAGTCAAAAATATTTCTGCGACATGCGTGTGGGTAATGAAAGATGGTAATGATAAACATTTACCAAATTTCAAATATTCTACATTGTATTGCTTATTGATAGAAGCGATACTTGAATTTTAAAAGCGAGAAAAATGCAGTAATGATAGAAGGATATGAAATAATAATGCTGCGACATTTGTATATACGAAAAATGCGTCAGTTATGAAAAGAGAAATGGAACGCAATGTAATTAGAGGAATGTTGGATAAACGTTGGTCATAGTGTATCGTTTATTGCGTAAACTAATTAGTATTTAACGGCATTCCACAATTTACTTTGTATGACTTTTACTTTGATTTTTTAAAATTGTCTATGAGAGAAAAATTGTAAAGGATCCCTTATATTCTATGATTTCACTAATAAAAACATTACGGCTATAATAATAAGTATGCGAATAAACATTTTTTCAGTAGATGCATTTATTGAGAAAGGTAGCCGTGATTTTGACGATTCTGGAGCGAGTGGGCCAGCCAATGTAAAGTGTTAGCAACAACGCGCGAATTCTCCGTTAGACACATTCTGCCTTCACAACTTCAAAAGCAGTAGAGTACAACTAAAAAATGGGCATTACTCGTAAAAAATCAGTTATTATAGTTATACGACAACATTACTTTTTAAAACATGTTCTCCAAAATTCTGAACCCGACATTGGGAAATATAATCTTGTAGAAAATATAGTAATTAAATAAATAAACAAAAATTGGAGATGCTTTTTAAATAGCAAAAACAACTTAACTATAAATCATTAGCTACTTACATTGTGAACGATTCCTGAACTGTCATCGGAAAGTCGAACACTTCGTGAGTTTCAAAGATGAAAGTAAAGAACTGATATTCTTTGCTCCAAGATCGCAGTTTAAACTAAAAAACACAACACGACCGCTAAGCAATATTCAACTGAAAAAATAAACAATAGAACGACTGATAACAATGGAATAAGCCAAACAATGTTACAAGTATTTTTTTTATTCATTTTTGGACAGAAAGCACTTCATTGATTTTTTTTTAATAAACAGTATCGTTAAAGTTGACGGATAAGTAATGTAAAAAATAATATTTCAAAAAGAACTGTAACGGATATTTGAAAGAGAACTGTTCCTCTATTGGAGGAACTTGTTTCATTTCTCGGTGGCACTGAATGGGAGCAAAAATTAATGTTCTGCGTTATATTTCTATATTATAATCCGAGAAAAAAGTATGTTCACTGTCAATAATACTATAATACTTTTCTGTTCTCTTTAAACATTCAGTTCACGTACGCCAGTTAGTACCAGTTCACTAACACATTCGAATGCAAATTTTCTTTAGAACAGTTTCTTGAACCAAGGTTTTTGAAAGCGCTTGAAAAGTAGGTCACGGAATAACCTACACATTTCAACGTCTTCATTATGCAAATAGCTAGTGATTCATCATATGCCGTCAGTGGCTTCAAAAGAACAGAACTGAAAGTGAGAAAGACAAACTAATTTTAAATCACATTCCATGCGTGTGTTATCGTCATCAAAGAATTCATGAACAGGTACATTAAAAGAAAATTTAGCTTAGACACCAGTACGTTTTTCTTATAATGAAATTATTTTCACAGTGTGATCTAATAAATCTACAGATGGTATTTAAGCCTTTTCTGCCTGTCTATCGCCCGGGTGAACTTCGGCAACTTCTGAACCGATGAAAAGAGACTTTGAAGGCGGAGCAAAGAGACTTTGCTTACGTAAAGTACTTTTTAGATAGCCACTAGGAAACGCTGTCCTTTCAGGACATCCACAGCATGCTAATAATTCCATTTTAGCGCTAATGCTAAATGCGAGACGATACTCAAAAGTTCTGATAAAATTGTGAATGCAACAAAGAAAACAAAATAGTACTTCCGTCTCATCTTAATGTAACGTACTAACCAAATTAAGTCATTTGTGTACTGGAATTAAAATAAAATGAATGTTAGAAAGGCTTTCAAAACTGCCTGTAGGTCACACGTGGGAAAACGACACGAGGCAATATTTCGTACTCACAAAATCAATTGTCACTGTTACAACTCGTATCACAAATAACTAATGTCGAGAATAACTCAAGCTAATTTTTTCATTTCATTATTGCCTTCATAAATAAAAATGAAAGTAATTGATTTAATGCCCCATTATTCCTAGACGACTCAATAGATTTTTGAGACTCCAGTAGTATGGCCCAATAAGAGGCAAGTTAGAAGCGTGTCATATGACTTCGAGGGTTGCATATCAATGTGCGGAGATGATCCAATTTCTTATTCGTTACTGTGACATTTTGGGGAATATGCTGCCATGCCTGTGAAACTGCTGGCGGTCCAAAATCAAATTTTAACAGCGCATCAAATATTTCATAGTACTAGTGTACCACCAAGTGTGTATAATATTTTGAACAATGTAATTGTGTTTTTACTACTCTCGGTCAGTTTTTGAAAACAATAAGAAAATGCCTTTATTTTGCAAGACAACATCGACGATTTTCTTGTGTTAATAAGGTGAAATGTCAAGTTCGTTATTTGTTCTTGAAAAAGTTTGTATAATTTACAAAATGTCATTTGATGTACCGGAGAGCAGGAATATTACACTTTTTTTGTTATCAAGTTCGTTAGAATTGGGGTATATGATTAGATCACAATATTTTTAATATATTGTAAATGCATGTTGCGTGGCGAAGTACATTATGTTTGCAAATGTTGTTTTGTTATTCTTGGATGTTATTTCGAGTGAGATACCTCTCCTTGCTTACAATTTGTTTTTGGGTACAAAGATGATAGAGATCCTACACACTTTTTTCTACGGGATCCCTAATTATTTTGCCCACAATGTTAAATGAAATTGTGTATGTTATATGTTGTTTCTTTGGCAAAATAAAGACTTTTTGCCTCTAATGTTTACATCTACCAATAGCAATGATGATCGTAGCTAACAGGGCAGGAGAACCGGGAGCGAGGTACTGTGATGAGGAGAACTTTACAGGTCCAATTCATTTCTTCTCCTGCCTAATAAACGATTGTGATAAATACTAGCTCAACACGAAGTACTTCTATATGGGCAACTTCAGCTTGTGGAACTCGCACTTCCTCCAAATCCGTGCGCAGCGAAAAGTAATTCGTAATTTCGTAAAAGTAACGTAATTCGAGATTTTGCACGCGCCATTCCTACAACAAAGTAGGGGCAAATTGTGATACCTTTAGAACACGTCTCTTAGCCCTTCTTGAGCATTGAACGTACCCAGTTTAATCATCCTTGGGGTTTTTGTCTTTTACTTTCCCGTATGCGGAGTGATATATGTAGTGTAGGGAAAGTTATGTAATGCTGCAGAAAATCGAATTCGAGATTTCAACGGAAATACACGTTTTGGCGTCCTTCAGATACCAAAAAAGTGTGTGTTTTTTCAACATGTCCGCCTGTCCGTCCTGCTATTCGTACGTCTGTTGGTCTGTCCGGACGGACGTCTGGTGTCTGTGAACCCTACCAGCGCATAAACCATGCGTAGGATTTTTTCCAATTTGAAAAAAAAACCTCTGACCATCTGGATTGAGTCGAAACTTTGAGATTTTGAAAAACATTCTTCAAAATTTGGGGGCAGTTTACATAAAGCCCTTCGGACATATTCTAAATTTTCACAAAAACCGCTCCTAATTTTTTATTTAAACATTTAGTAGGGATAGTGCTAAATGTACTCTATAAGATGACAAACACCATATTGCTCTATTATTTTGTTTTTTTCAAAAATAACAAAAATGTAATTTTTTGACTTTTCTCTCGTCGTTAATATTCACATCAACAGCAATTTGTTCACATTATATTTTAAGTATAAGTGCTTTAAATATTGTCAAAAACAGTTTCTGAAAAACTCAACCGTTTTCTGTTAAAACTAGCTCAAACTTTCGCATTTTCAGATCAAACACAATTTTCTCAAACACAGCTCCAAATCATTTCCTTAAACTTTTCGAAGGGATAGTGCTAATTGCATCCTGTAATATGACGTAGAGTTCATTTTGGGGTATTTTTTTTATTTTAAAAATTACACTATTATAATTGTTTTGAAAGATATCTCAGGCATTTAATTTGCACATTTCCATCGATTTGCAAACACTTGCATTTGTGACTGGAAAGGCTTGAAATGACTTCATATGAAGAAACTCAATAGTTTTCTGTGAAAAGAGGTTCAAATTTCGCATTTACAGTAGCGCTTAAATGCGATTTTGTTAGAAACGGATTCAAATTTTTCAAAGAAAATTTCCGTTTAGGGCGAGGGTTTACTGTTCTTTAATATCCTTAATCGATATTTCTGTTCAAATATTAGAAAAACGAAAAAGTAAGAAAAGTTTTAAAAAATGTATATTGGGCGGCGATAGATAGCAGTTGGCAAGAGTTTGTGGCAAGATCGTGTGTCTAGACGATACAAAAGGAAATAAACACATATCGGAAAGTCTGTGCCATTTTGTAGAACCACTAGAATCCCTTGTGACGTTGCATTCAATCATTGCCTTTTATCCCATCGGCCAGGTACTCGGAGCCGTTAGTAACCGGGCTTCCCAGACGGTCACCCGGCCAGGAATCCGCGAAGTCTCGAACTGATTAACTTTCCTGTCTTAACGGAGATTAGTTCAACAATTCAGTTAGTAACACCACCTGAACATCGGATGTTCAACTTTTAAATGAGTATTATTATAACAACAAATGTTACCCAAAAAAATAATACACGCAGAAATAAAAGAATTCTGTAAACATTTTGTAAGTTGTAGGAGATATTTTATACGGAATTTGTATAGAGGGAAAGAGCCATGCCTATAAAAATGCCAACGAAACGTCCGAAGGATCTTATTTCTACTATAAAGAGAGTTCTCTATAGCAGAATATCCTAATTCGAATTTGTTCGGCACATGGATTGGGGCCAGTAACTTCAGTTCACTCTAACCAAGTTCAGTATATCGAAGATCAGTATATCCCGAGTCGATTGTATTAGGTATGAAACATTGTTACCAACCTCACAACTTTCTATGGTTGATAAGATTATCAATTGAACATTTGAACCGTCAATTGCATTGAATTACACCCTCGTAGTTCGCCATATTGCTTTCTGCTCTGGGATGGAAGTCATTATCTTCATTTCCGGTGCCGCCGGCGCCGCGAGAAGGGAACTGGGGGAGTCGATTAAGAGGCTGCGAGTGGGAGTGGGCGAGTTCAGCTCGACGCTCTAGGAATTTGCACGAGCGGATGTAAGACTCATGGTGGTTTTCATTCATTGTAAGAAAAACTTTCGTATAATTTTGTCCAATAAGCTATTTTAAGAAAGTCATTTTTATCTTCTTGAAATAATTTATTGGACAAAATTATAAGATATTTCTAACCAGGGGTTCACAACGAATATATTGATTAGAAGAACATGAGGATGCTAGTGTCAGGCGATAAGTGACTACACATTTCTGTAACAATGCGAGTTTTAAAGAGAAAAAAACCGTTATTGCTGGCTCTGGAAACGAAACAAATGGAAAAACTTGTTCCTATATAAAGTAAATTAAAAACGGTTGTTTTCGCAGATGTATTGTGTATTATATTTTGCTTTGTTTTATCTCTCTCAATTTTACAATTATCTTCAGCTCAGTGATACTGTTCTCCAATTTTTTTCTTTCGGATTCTCATTTTTTGCCTTACTACGTAAGAAGAGAAAATATTGTAATCATGCGTCGGAAAATTATGAATTTTCGAGAGAAAAAACTCCTATTGTCGCCTATTGCCCTGATAACGAAAAAGTGAGTAAACTTTTTTCCTTTATATATTAAATTACTTCATCCAATAAGTTGCATAGTCAGAATTCATGTTTTGGGGTCCTTGATACCGAAAACGCGATTGTAGTTCGTCCATCCGGGTGTCTGTCCAGTCTGTCCATCTATGGTCACAGCTAGCGTCTAAATCGTTTATCAAATTTTCTCCAAAATTGTCATACCCCTGTCAAAATTGTCATGAACTCTAGGCCATCCTATATTCAAAAAGTAAATTTTGATTTTGGAAGATTCTTTGAAACCTTAATAACATTTTCAAAATGCTCTCAAAAATGGCTCTCAAATATTTTTAATTAAACGTTGTCCTCGGATACGTAAAGGACGCTTAAATATTCTTATAGCCCTCATCTCTTTTTAAAAAAAGGTCAGATATAATTTTTTCCACGAAATATTGGCATGCAAGTTTTTATGCATCTCTCACATCGTTAAACATTATTGGCGCTTTTTATAGATAATCGCATTTGTGAATACAAGCACTTCAAATAGTATAGTAGTAGTAAAAGAGGAATAACACGAAATGTTGAAGGAAATTGCAATAAACTGAATTTTTAGTGTTATCGTTTTCAACCTCTCGATACCGCTTACTTAAACCAAAATGTCGCGACTACGGCTGAAGGTAAGTGAAACCCGCCAGCAGCGCCTCCGGGGCGGAGAGCCGGTCCAAACGCGCGTCCTCCTGGCCCGCGGAGCCAGAACGAGGCTGGCGGCGGGGGCGATAAAGAGAGCGGCGGCGGTGCGGGCGATAACCCCCCCCCCCCGCCCACGCCGCGCGCCAGGGCTGGCCAAACGGTGTCCACTGGCGCCCCCACAACGACGGAGGCGCACTCTATTTTTACTTTCTCGCTACCGCTCACGCAGTAGAAACTTACGTAACGCTCTAGTTAAGAAATTATATCGTATTTCTAACACGCTATCAAATGCTATTTTTGGAGCCTAAAATGGAGACACTAGTCTCAAAGACTAGTTATGTACGCGGGTCTCTGGTAGTCCGATTGATTGATTAGTGATTTAGATCGCGTCAACCGATGAGGTCATTAATGGAGGCCGGATGTTGATGTCCTATAAATGATGAATAAGATGTTCTTAAAATGTCTTAAAATGCCCTGAAAACAAAGACAAATGACTTAAAAAAATGATCAAAACCTCTTCAGACGAACTCAGGCTGTTGGATATGTTACTGATGTAATCGAGTCTTCTTCCTTTGGTTCAAGAGCAGTTTCAAGTTCGCAAATTTTTGGTTTGGACTGTTCTTTGAAAGAAAATCTGTTTTTATTTATCGCGAAATCGGCCGAACTGACTATGGCGCTGATAGCTGTCACAGGAAACTTAGAATACATAATAGTCACAACAGCTGACATTTCAATATATGGGCGACGAAATGGAATAGACCACTCAGGAATTCTGTGGGGAACATTTATTGCACCTTGTAAAAACTGTATTCAATCATTAAAATAATATTAAAATTGATAAAATCAGCGAAAAATGAACTAAAAAAGGAAAAAAATGACTTATTAGTCGAAATCTACGAAAATTGCAAAACAAAAAATTCTATATAAATGGTACATTTCTTTTTGTCACAACATTATATTAATTTCTATACTAAACGGCACTGACATAGAGTGAAATGAAAAAAGATAACATTTCATTAAAACCGCCATGTCATTAGCCTCGTAAGTGTAGTGCATGCTTTTAGCGCGAAAAATAGTAATCTTTCCTTGTTAGAGAGAGAAATCCGGCGCTGATCTACGTGAGCTTGCGGGGATTTTCCCTAACAGAGTATCTCCCACTTGCGGGCCACCACCCCATTAGAGACAAGCTCTAAGCTCCCGTCATGTATGGTGGTGTAGTGCATGATAGTGTAAGTGTGAAGTGTGTGTCAGGGATTGGACAAGGAATTGGAAGAAATGATCGCGCGCGGTACGTGGTCTATTTGTGAGGATACTGCTCTGACATTCGGCTGGTATTGATAGAAAAAACATTGGAAAAATGCCGATGAGGATAGACGGCCGCTAGAATGTTCCTCCAGACAGCTGTTGAATTCAATCTAGCTACACTATGTGATCAAAAGTATCCGGACACGAGGCTGAAAATGACTTACCAGTTCGTGGAGCCCTCCATCCCTAATGCTGGAATTCAATACGGTGTTGGCCCATCCTTAGCCATGATGACAGCTTCCACTCTCGCAGGCATACTTCCAGTCAGGTGCTGGAAGGTTTCTTGGGGAAGGGCAGCCCATTCTTCACGGAGTTCTGCACTGAGGAGAGGTATCTTTGTAGGTGGGTGAGGCTGGTACGAAGTAGGCGTTCCAAAACATCTCGAAGGTGTTCCCTGGGATTCAAGTCAGGTCTCTGTGCAGGTCAGTCCATTACAGGGATGTCATGGTTGTGTACCACTCCGCCACAGGCCGTACAGTACGAACAGGTGGTCTATCGTGTTGAAAGATGCAATCGCCATCCCTGAATTGCTCTTCGACAGTAGGAAGCAAGCAGTGGTTTAGAACATCAACGTAGCCCTGTGCCGTATTTGTGCCACACAAAACAGCAAGCCCCCTCCATGAAAAACACGACCACACCATAACCCCATTTCGGACGTGTTCGGATACTTTTGGTCACATAGAATGCTTAGCTAGTGTGAAAAAACCTGCCACCGTCGGGAGTGGATCCTAGGACCTCCCGGGCAGAGACACTGTAGTGACATCAATTGTGCCCTGAACAATCTTCTCCTGCAATCCGAGGAGCGGTCTGCAAAGTTTGGTAGGGATTATATATGTTGTGGTTTCAGGAGGACTGAGATAATCAGTAAATATTACAAACTCTTCACCGCGCGTCAAGGTTCACGTACAACAAATTACACCTATTGCAATCGTGTTACTTTATGACTAGGTTATCATCATCTCCGACAAAGCAAAGCTTGATTGTTTCGAAGCCCGATAACTGCTGTAGACTATTGACCACAGTTCTGTTAGTGCAGTGAATGTTTTATCCCGGCTGATTGAGGTGTTCCCCGCTAGATGGCGCTGGCCTACACGTGTACTTGCGGCTGATTTTGCTTCCAGGTATCGCCCACCAGCGGGGCACCGCCCCAGCCGCGACAAGATGGAAGCTACCTTTGTGATCTCACTGTTGATTTCCCGGCGCGTGTGGTAGTGTGGTGTTAGTGCGTTGTGGTGCAGTTCACCTAGAAATCGTGAAAGTGTTCATAAGAAAGAGTAAGAGGACAGAACAAAGAAGAGGAAGCAAAGATTGGCCGCAATGAAAAAGTAATAAATTAATGTTTTTTACTTTCCCGTATACTAGTCCCGTATCAACGGAGTAATATACGTAGTAAAGGGGACGTTCTGTAATGTTTAATTACCAAATAAACTTATATTTTGAACTTATAATATATAAGAAATTTTAAACATTTAATTTCAAATTATTGGGTAGAATTCTGAATTTTCTAGTCAAACATTGTTAAAAAATATCAGTTGCAATGTTATCATTGACCTTGGTTAATTGCTACTGTTAATTGCGCCCGGTGGGTGTGCTGTTTGTTAGAATATTGCGCCGGCATTCGCCTGGTGTTTATCACAGAAAGTTATTGAACACAGCGGCCGGCCGCTAGACGTCCCCTCCAAACAGCGGCTGAATTCGACCTAGCTGTTTAGCTAGTGTTGGAAACCCTGCTTCAGTCAGGACTCGAAACGTAGGACTTCCAGTTCCGAAGCAATGCAGTCACATGAGTTGATTCCCTGAGCTTCCATTGCCAGTCCACTCTCTATTATTATTTTTGATGTCAATTTTTTTTGAACCAAGTACATCTTCTCATTGCCCAAAGCATATTTTGTCACGTAATGAAAATCCAGTCCCGGAATCACATCACCAAAAAAAGTTTATTCCTCATTTATGTGATCGTAATTGGCATGTCTTGCGCAAGACAAATAAAACAAAGAAAAATGGAAAGATTGGGTAGAAATTCGAACAGCACAAGTGTGCGTCTTACGCTTTCGAAGAGCCGTTAAGGGGAAACAGAATACCGGGCCTCGGAGGCCACTTAGTGGAAAGCACCACCACCTACAGAAAAGTTGAAAAATATGAAAAAATCTCAGGGATTACTGAATCGTCCTTTGTCATAGGAAAATAAACATAACGACAGAGAGTGTCAGAATAGGTCACACCTGTAATGTGAACGGGGAAATATTTACAACAAGGAAAACCGTCGGGTCTCGGAGGCCCATTAAATACATTGAAGGCTTAATCTGTGGTGACGTAGAGCAGTTGATAACCTGTCAAAAGGAAAATTATAAGACCATAAGGACCGCGGAAAATAGACCATAAGGTACAGCTGAGGAAATAATGTTAAGGGCGAAAAAGCTGCCGCCAGAAGTCGAGCACATACTAATCTACCAGACTTTTTAAAGCTCTTTATTCTCTGGCGCGGACGTCTCGCATTCTCCTTCCAATGTTTGGCCACTTCAGCGCCTGAAATCAAACAGCGCCACAGCCGATCGACCGCATCATCGCCTCTGCACTTCCGTTTCCGGTGCTTACTCCCCTCTGCCCTGATGTGATTGTTTAACTATTTGGCGGTTTCATTTTTTAAATTTTTTTATCGATTTACTAATTACTTAACAGTTGACTTATGGCTATTTACTTAACAGTTTACTAAACTCACTAAATTAATACTTAATGGAAAACATAGTTTATTACTTCGAAACATCACTAACAATAAAGTTCAAAAGGTTCAACTTATATTTTTAATCGATTTCGAATGTCTGGAGTGAAGAGTGAAAAAGAAATGTCTTTGATGGTAGGGGGGTTTTCAAATGTTTCAGAGTTGTAAATGACCTGCCACCGTCGAAAGGTGGTGTCAACTTAATTCAAGAGTGCAATGCGACATAAAATACGAAAATCAGAAGCCATATGTTCTGCAAGTGGTTGCTGAATGTTTAAAATTATACCCAGGCAATGAAATCTACCCTCTCAAAACCTCCGCTACCAAGTTGACATTTGTGAAATTCTGACTAATTTATTGAGATGTAAAAAATGAGTCTTACAACTTGTTGCGATGTTCTTACATGATACGAAAATAGTTTTTGTCATAATTAAGTTCTTGTATTTTAAATTAAAAATTATTTAAAATTATGATCAATAATTGAACTGTACGTATGTAATTTTCTTCACCACTTCAATATATCACAATTCTTTACATTCACCTGGTAGCAAATGGGTAATTACAAAGAATTTTACTTCTAAGTTTTGATGCAAAAATAACTCCAAAAAGAATATAAAATTATTTCTTTTAAACAAAATAAAAGCGAAATTCTATGTCCGGTCCACAAAAATCGTATATAACTATCGACATGAATGTTTATCAAAAATTTTGTGCAATAAAAATCGAAGACAATAGTTTTCTACATAAAAACGATAAAGTCTAGGACAAGCCGTAACACTTGCCTTTTTGTTTTAGAAAAATTGCAATTATTTTTGGACTTCAGAACTGAGAAGGCAGACCCGATCGTGATGAACCTGTGGAATATAGTTTTTACATCAATTGACAACTTTTTTCCTATAAAAGATATTGTAGAAGTCGATTTCTCGCAAGTACTCTAATACACAATGTACAACCCTGGCAAAGAAGAGACAGAGCATGTGTGAAAAGCAACTCGATATACTCACATCTGTGAGCCATGTGCAAAGCGAGAGCTTTTTCAGAACAGAGCAACGCCCCGAGTTTCGATGACGCAACGCTCCGAAGAATTTTTCAATTTGACAAAAACGAGTTATCACCGCCCTGTAGCTCTCAGTGTGAAATTACTTGTGAAATCATAGTCAATACAGCCAAGAAGTACATTTAATACTACGAGTTACAATAGGGATTAAGAGGACTTGTCATTGCAATTAGTCTAGTATTTTATAGCAAAACGTCTCTGAAAATAAATAAAATATTCTCTAAAAAGGCACCCAAATATAAACAAAATCTAATAAACTTAAACACACAACTAAAATTGCATATTGTCCTTTGCAAAAAATTAATATCCATTTTTACTACCTAAAAACTATTTCTACAGCTGGTATTAAATTATTTACAATAATTTTAGTTAACAAATTCCCTGATTCACTTTTTACAAAAATAAGATAAATAGTAACGAAGATTGATTTTGAGCAAATATATAACATCGCATACTGTTTATTTTTTAGCAACGCTCAGCACAAAACGTAAACGAAATACATTCAAGTAGCAGAATTTTAATTTTTACTTCACGACAATTAATCTCCAACAATTACTGTCTAACCCGTCATTGTCTGAGGAGTTTCAAGGATAATAATACATAAATTACTGGTTAACTTTTATTTGTACTGAAATATATTCACAATTGGGTTAGGGTAGATTAGGTATGATATGTAGTTAAAAAACTTAAACACCACGGTAAGTCGCAAACAAGAAACACGAAATGCTGATAGCATTGCTTTGTTACCTGGTTCACCCGTACGGTTTATTCTTACTATGCTCAAATATATAGTCACACAAAAATGGTTTTCGTCCAATATTGTCAGTAGTGAATTGTTGATTTCACTCATTGCCTTGCGACAAGAAAGCAATGAAAACTATTGAATTAATCAGTGAAATGCAATGCACGATTACAACAAACAATTTAATAATCCAATATGTTTAAGACAGATTGATACAAATATTTTACAACCTTAATTGCGCGGGTCCTGTGAAGCTCATCAGATTAGAAACTTAAATGTCAACTGTTTCATTTCTCCATTTACGCTAAACAGAATTAAAATACAACACTTTGTTAATCTGTTATGGAAAATAAAAATATTAATTAAATAATTAGGTTTATTGTCGATTACGTAGATATATTTGTAGTGCTTCGTGCAGTAATCTCGAAATGTCTTCAGGAAAGATAAGCTCTATCTCTTCAATATTACCTTTAGTTTCCATTAGCTATTTATTGTAGAAGCAAATCTGTGAACAAAAACACATTGGTAAATTATGTTCCGCTGCAATGTATCTGAAGCTCACACTTGGTAATTTGCCAAGATTTTCATTGACAAATGCAACAATGCGTTGGTTTAGCACAATCAAACATGTTCTAGCACAGATTAATGAATTCATTTGAGGAATAATTTGAATTAATTTGATGATTTATTAGAACCTTTGAATAAACAATATAGACACTTGATTGCTCTTAGAATCGAACAATATTAGCTATGCCCCCTCATAGTGGCAAAGTGTGAAGCAATGTGTGTTTTCTGTGATTATGATGGGGTCATGTACTTTTATTTGACCAATTATAAATCGTTTGGATTTTCAATTTTAACTTTAAAGTATTGTACACATTTAAAACCACCTTCTTGTGTTGGTTAAATACATTTATAAGAACTTGTAGTTTCTTTTGCCCTTGAAAACAAAATCGAGATATTTACATAACATATCTTCGTATTTACAGCGCCAAGAGTTTTTGTTTGCAAAGTTTGGGGTGTTTGAATATCATAAAGGTGACGACTGAAGAACCTACTAGTGCCGTAATATAAGATTATTGTAGGCCGTGCTTGAAGGGGTAGTTTTTTATTGGCTAACGATTCCGATGCAATTCGAGCAACTGATAATATCATTATACCCGTAAGTGTAGTGCATGTTTTTGTTCGGGGACGTGCCAGTGATCTTCCTTCACAAGATGGCGATATCCGGGGTCGACTTACCAGGCGAATTTCTGGATTTTTCTCCCAACCTGGAATCTCGCACCAGCCGGAACAAGTTCTTATCTCATGACTGATCTCCCGGCATGTGAGGTAGTGAAATGGTTGATAAGTAAGGGAGAGAATTACGAATACTTCCAGGACTAATGGCATTACCAGTAGATGCGCCTGGAATATTTATCTATCAATCCGACGTGTATGATAGAAGATCATGACCTGGCATCCAAAGTGAAGTAATTATTTTAAATAATAACCGTCGGAAAAGAGATTGATAACTACTGAACATCCCGAACATGGTACCGATATTGAATTGAGTTGCCTTATTTTACGTGGCGAGACTTGGGCCATCAGGCTCGCTCTTCGGTCTGACCATAACCATGCTACGCTCCTTTCAGCAACTAGGAGAGAAAAGAGGTATTTCTTGGGCGAGAAACAAGCGATTTCAATTTAGCTCAGAGGTGTCATTTACGTTTGAGGATCTTTTACATGCAAGTAAATCTACTAACATGGGACAGCCGGCTTTACTTCCCCTCCGAAGGAATGCGTACGAAGGATCTTTTCGCCCTTAAAAATCGGCTTCGATCGTGTATGAACCCGCCAACATGGGTGTAACAATCTGATACGCTGACCTTTACACCATCGCCGCCGCTATAGGCGAATGGAACTGAGCGATTGCCTTTCGAGACAGACGCGTCACAGTTAACTCACCTGGAAGCACATCTTGTGGAATCTCCACTTTTATGTTCTTGTCCAATCTTCCGTATCGAATCTTTCCGCGTGAGATTTTGACTGTAATTACAGCAATAACATTAACAAAATTAATAAATTTGATATTATTACTAAAAATAATAAAACCAATAAAAGCAATTCAAATTTTGTACAGCGATATACATTTGGTACCATACCTTCCATTTCGAAAACCAGTTTGAGTCATCGGAAAATAAAAAAGTATCATGGTAGACCAGCTACTATGTGAGTCAACTCCACAATTTCGCTCTATTGAATTCATTTGTCGTAAATTACCCTGCTGGAAACGAATTTAATATGTGGTAGAACTGCTCGGGTCTATATTACCAGGAAAATTTGGCATAAGAGCGATGTTTAAAACTGAGGGAGCTCCAATAGCACATACTTTCTCGCATTGTCAGTAACGGTGAAGATTATTAAGAAATACATGAATCTACAGAAGTGATGCCAAACAGCAAACATTTCACTTAAATTTAGACTCAAAATCAGTAAACACACCCATCGTGATGCACCTATAGCACCAGCACAACCTTCCTGACAATTAAAAAGCTAGTGGTGCTACAACAGCACATATCTTCTCGCAATAATACAATGCTATCGTTATGTATGAGGGAACGCCCAGATATGCTTCATACATTTCAAACAGAAATGACGCGAAAACTAGTAACTTTTACAAAACAATTGTACACGGACTTTTTAAAGAACTTAATTTTGACAATATACTTTGTATGAGACAAAAATCTCTATCTTCAATTTTGTAGTTTGGGAATTTCTCATTTTTGCAAAAACCGAGCATTACCGGAAAATGAGACTAGGGCCACATATCTTACGGTTCCTTATTACATACGTGGAGAACAATTAAATAACAAATTTGGAGAAGGATTTAAATTTTGTTCTTGTAAATTTCAATTGCAAATTCTTCAAAAACTACTACTACAACTCGTTTTTTTTCAAAAAATGTACATGATATTTTAAAATAAGCTAATTTTGTACGACAGACTGTCTGAGGTCAAAATCTCTATCTTCAATTTTGTAGTATTAAAATGTTATTTCAAAATTTTTTATTTTTAAATTAAAAAAACTAGTGATACCCCAAAATGGGAATAGCGTCATATTTTTTACCATCTTTTATTACATAAGTGACAATTTTTTTTTTAAATTTAGAGCGGGTTTCGATAAAAAAAATCGTACATTTTAAGCAAAAATTGCGCAAAAACTACTCGTTTAAAAAATGTACACAATCTTTTTTAGAGTTAATTTTGTACAACAGACTAAGAGGCAAAAATATTTATTTACAATTTTGATTATTCCAATTTTCGAAAAATCGATGATGGCAACGAAAATGAGATCTGCAACATTCTCATAAACGACCTTGCACTATTCAACAACAAATTGTAATCAACAAAATTGGAGCCTTTTTTTGAATATTTTATAACTCTCTTAGGGGCTCCATTTAAGGTAATCTCCTAAATTAAAATATGGGCTTCAAATATCAGGGGCCGCGAGATTAGCTAGAACATTTGGGGAATATCAATTTTGGTTAAAATTGGCTCAAGGGTTTATGCGCTAGCGTTGTGCACAGACGGACCTACATTTTGTCGTCAATCGATTTTTTGGTATGAAAGACGCACAAAACATGAATTCTGGCTGCACAACGTGATAGAGGATTATTTAACTTATTTAGCAACTGAATTTATCCACTTTTTCGTTACCTGGGCCAGGCAATAAGAGTTTTGATGTCGAAAATTCTCTGTTTTCCATTTCTTTTTATGTTAGTGCGAGAAAGTAACTAGAGGTCTTATGGATATTTTTGACATCTCGCTCGTCATTAATATTTACATTACCGGCGATATAAATACATTATTGCATTTATAAGAACAAGTGCTTCAAATGATGTCTTATGAATGTCTTTCAAAACTCATTATTTTTCCGTGAAAATGATGTCGTAATTGCGCATTTGCAGATACTCAAACACAATTTTTCGGAAACTGCTCCAAATTTTTTCTTCAAACAATCGTAGGACATGAGATAAGCATCATTTTGATGTATTCTTTTGTTGCTGTTCTCAAAACTTAAACAAAATTCATTTGTTTGAAATATCTATAATGTTCAAACATCAGTTGTATTCATTATCGCATTTGTAAGTACAATTGCTTCATATTGTTTCTGATAACGCTTCAACAAATCTAACGTTTTCGGCTAAACTAAGCCATAGAATGAGCACTTTTAGAAACGCTCAAACGACAATTATTTCGTGTTCTGCACGTATTCGTGATGAAAATATTTCCTCTGGACGCCGCAAAAAGCGCTGATGATCCAATAGTTGAAAATAGCGACTTTGGTGACAAATTATGTTAGTTTTTTTAGTCCAGCACGGAACGAGGAAACATCAATACACAGTATATGTTTTATTTATCACCGAACTAATCACTTCACATTACAATTCAACTCATTTGAACGCTTATTTTACGTAACTGTTACTAATGCGAGAAAGTACGTTCCGTTGTGGAGTCACTAGTAATTTGTTTGCAATCCATTCATAAATTATTTCAGTCGATAACGCAAAAACCTTATTTTTAAAAATGCTGTTCATACTGAAAAACAATGTATGGTCACCGATATTATTTCATATTGCAAATGAAACAATTGTACATTGCTATGGACGTCTCTCAGAAGCTCATTTCATTACATTGCAGTTTAACACAATGGATGTTTTTTCTGTGACTGTATGACGAAATTGTTTGTTTCGTTGAAAGGCACTGAATTTTTATTTTCTCCCCATTCTTTGAAAACAGTTAACATAAAAAAATTATGGAGAAAGGGAAGCAGTACTTTGAACGTTTCTATTGCTTATTTTCCTTGCAAGTTCTGATTAAATTTTTTATTTTGTTCTAAATTGTCCCTCTAGACTTTAAAAATGTTCCAATTTCAACAACGTACATGTAGTCACAAATCAATTCGCTTTGTATTGAAGGTAGTGAGTAAATTAATAATAATAATAATAATAATAATAATAAATAATAATAATAATTATAATAACAATAATAATAATGGTCTTTATCTACTGTAAATTATATTTACTCTTTGCCATTTAATAAACATTTTATAATATTTTCGACATATTGCAATAAATTCTACCCATTTTTAGTATCAACTAAAATATATTTTGGTAGAGTTACCTTCAACATTTGGTGCTGTTTCACCTTCGTCAGGGTTCTCGGCGGGATCGCTGAAGAAACCTGCAGTGTCAAAATAATAATAATAATAATAATAATAATAATAATAATAATAATAATAATTTCAAACAAATAAAAAAGATACACTCATTCTTGAGACGTGCCGAATTGTTCCCGCCGATTTAAATTCGAGTTTGTAAATCTTGTTGATTTAATAGAGATTCCGGGCGCGTCAATTGCTAAGGTCATTAGTCCCATAAGAGTAGTGCATTTCGTTCAGATCAACGCATGTCGAGTTGGCACACTCTAGCCATTTCGGCCATCCAGATCAACAGCTAATCAGATAGAAATAAGCTTCCAAAAGTTCAGTAGTAAATCAGATACAAACATTTATAACTCCCTTATTGTCTAATCTCTTACCCACAATAATCAACATCATACAATCATCTCACATCCATTATTCTTAATACACTTTTCATCATGTCTTCAAATCTAAAATTAAAAGTACTCTCGTGGAATGCAGATGGTATAGAAAACAAAATACCCTTACTTTCTTATTACTTGCTTTCATTTAAAATTGATGTACTATGTTTGCAAGAAACCCAGCCATCACCTTGCAATAAATTCTACATTCCAGGTTATTACATATATAGATCTGATCGTAATACTGCTCATAATTTTGACAGAAAAGGTGGTGTTGCCATTGCAGTAAGACTTATCCCATATCCTTTGAATAATTTCCTAGTAGCGTTCAAGAGCTTAGGAAATTAATTTAGAATATTACTAAGTAAATGAGGGACTTAACTGAGAATAGTAAGTTACAGAGGGATGCGTAAGTAATATATTGCAAAGTGAGGTGTCGTGCAGTGTAAAACAGAAATAATGAAGGAAGTGATTAAAGGGTCATAGTGATATGAAGGGAAGTGAAGTGCAGTGAAGTGCAGTTGAACAAAATTCAGTGCGGAGTTAGATTATAGATATTTCGTTTTTTAAGGTAATTTAAATTTTTTATGAATTAGTTTTTATATAATTTTTATTTTCATTATTACTGTATTTACTACTATTATTAACATTATCATCAATATATATATATATATATATATATATATATATATATATATATATATATATATATATATATATATATTGCGTATTAGCTGTATTATCTTATTTATGTAATTAGCTGTCACCAGGTTATGCCCATTTGCAGTTCAAATAAATTCATCTTATTTTATCTTATAAATAATCTTCCAGCAACAACATTTGAAAATGTCAGTATTATTATCAAAACAAAAGAAATCTACCATATTAACAAATTTCTTCAGTGTACAAAAAACCAAGCATTCCATATAAACCTAATTATATATTTTTTTTTCAATTCAAATATCTGTTTTTCATCTCTGGCGACTTCAATGCAAAGCAGAATGGGCGTAGAAGCAGATTAAACAATTCAAATGAACAATTTAACTTCACGATATTACACATTTTAACCTAATTATTTATTCCCAAGATTTACCAACACATTTTTCACACATGCAAGATATACTACCTAATATAGTATATTTCAAAATTTCTAAAAACATATCGAACTACTTTACAATCTGTATTTTAAATGTACTTCGTTCCGATCATTGCCCTCTGGTTTTCACTTTGTCTATTTCTACAACACAATCTAAACCAGAATATCCATTTCACATACAAAAAATAAATTGTACTTTTTTTTCAAGGGTTAGTTACCCATCACCTGCCCTCTATTTCCAAACTTCAAACATTAAGTTAAATAGAACAATACATCTCTCTCATACCTCATACAATTTCAATGCTATAGATACGAAAGCATCCTCTCTTCCTAATATTGTTACCCGCCCACCAAGCCCACTTTGTATTCACAGATTAATTCTACATTAACGTAAAATTAGGAACTACTGGTTACGACATGGTGCAATCAACCGGTTATTCGAACCGAACGTAGTGCTGCCAGATGCAACCACCACCATCTCTTCGGTTTTTAAAACCAAACGCCCTGGCTGGCCCATCGGGTGGTGCCAACACTCCCCAGACCTGAGTGCCGGTGATTGTGTATAGAAATATACGTGGGTGGACAAACCGTAATGTGTTTGCCCAATTAATTACTTTGTAACATTCACATATAAGTTTTCTTTTCGATTTCGTTGTCAGGGTTAGGTGGATCGTACTCGAGATTTTGGAAATTGAACGAGACCACAATATTCTGTAACACATTCAAGTATTCATAAGTATTCAAAAAGCTTAGAAACATAACTACTGCAAAACAAAAACACACAAAATGTCCTTTAAATCCTATACAGGAAACAATAGGCAATCATTCTCAATTACAACATCCTGTCTCAACATACAATCAAATTCAATAGGATTATTAATCTTTTTAAAGGTATCCATGCACTGAACTCGGTATATTCCCTCTTTTACTTGTGTCATCAAAAGCTATAACCTTACTTGATTAGAATTATTTCTTCTTAGTTTAAAGTTCCAAGCAATCAAAATGGAAACCAGAGAGATTACTCACGCAATGAATGACCGTTTTTGTAACGACTTTTCACGTCTCTTAGAATTGATAAACTACCTTACACAAATTTACGACATTTTTATGGTTTTCATAACAACAATCATCTTCTAATTCCGTTACTGAATAAAGTAATAATAATGTTTCCATACATCATTAAACAATTCCCTTTCGCTATAATCATTCGCTACAATGCTATTTTTCAATTGCTGTCTTAGACTTTCTTACTTCGCTAATGCATGGCAAATAGCACACGTAATTTAATCTGGCTATCCGAGACCCCTAATCACCATGGTGGTTAGTCACCATATCAGTGACGCGGCTCGTCCCGGATAGCCTAGATAATACACACTTCGGCCACCAGCACGAGTAATTACTAGTGTTAAACATAATAAAACTACTGAAAATGATTTAAATTATATACCCATTAGTCTACTATCTTCAATTGGCAAAATATTTGAAAAATGCAATAATTACAGACTAATGTTTTTAAAAATTCCGTTAATGCTACGCCACATTTTCAATGTGAATTTAGAACTCTTATCTACTGACCACCAAATTCTTTCCTTAACAGAAGAAACGTTATTAGCATTTCATAACTATGAATATTTTAGTGCAGTTCTTTTAGATATTGAAAAAATATTTAATGCAGTACGGCATCCTGGCCTTTATATAAACTTTCTCTTTTAAACGTTCCTAACAATTAATACAATTTAATTATAGGCTTGCTTAGATACCGTATCTTTCGTATTCGTTTAAAACATCTTTCACTTCCTAAATCAATCCATGGCAATCCAATACTTCCATAGCTTTATTTGTTGACGACTTAGTTCTTTATTACCACTAGTTCAATTTTACAAACAGCAATATCAGTCTTACAAATTCATTTAACCCTCACTGAAATTTGATCTCGCAACTGGGACATAAAATTCAACGTTTCAAAATGTAACGCAACATTTTTTTTCTTTAAAACACTAAAACATCTTACCTTCTTTAGTTTTTCAAAATGACAATATACCTTGACTTTCTTCTAATAAACCTGTCATATATTTAGGCGTTTTAATAAACAGAAGAGTTCACTGGAAAAACAATATTCTTCACAGACTATCTTTACCTAATAAACATTGGCACCAATTCTTCCATTAGTTAAATATTCCCATTCCTCAATGTCAAAATAAAAATTAGTTTTTATCTAACAATAATTCGTCCCATTCTCACTTGTGCCTGTGCAATCTTGGGTTCCGCTTCAAAAACATCGATTAACAAAATTCAAGTATTTCAAAATCCTTTCCTCAGAACTTGTTTACAAGCGCCATGGTGTATTCTAATGAACAAATTCATTACGACTTAGGCTTTCTACCCATAAACTTTATTTTCTACAATTCTCCACTAACTTTTATTCCTATATAAACCATATACCATCTGCACTCCACTTTCAGCTAGGAAAACAACCCTCACCCAAACAGAATCAAACGAAAAGTTTCGAAACATTTCTTTCATCCTCCTTAGCCTATTTCTTCAACAATAAAGCTCACCTACAGCAAGTCAATTTAATATATTTTTCATACGATGCATTAGCTACATTTTGTTTGTCCTTCAATTCTAAAATAAATTGTAATTTCTATACCACTCACAGGCTAGTTAACTGAGAAATGAAAAAGCAGTAAAAATGGATGCTTTTTTATTTTTGTGTTAATTTTTCCTTCTAAACAATTAAAGATATTTATTTTGTAAATAAAAACAATTTCCATGTATCTGGGTTTGTTTCTGTGCTCCTGCAATGTAAATTTTTGCCTTGAAAGCATTTTTGCAAACCAACGTTCGAGTGCTTATTGCGGCTCAACTATTCGAAATATCCCAGTAGTTTATTAGACAAAACACGCTTAACACGTCTTAAGAACTTATTTTCTAAGGCCGCTTGCCCACGCCGCAGCAGAAGCGCTCGAATGTCAATCATCAGGGCTCTTCGCCGATGACGGACAAAGGGACCGAAGCGGGTACCTGCTGCGGTCTCTTTGTGCGTCGTCGCCGGAGGGTCGGCGAAGAGCCCTGATGATTGACGTTCGCGCGCTTCTGTCGCGGCGTGGGCAAGCGGCCTAAGTTTGGGCGTTTCCGCCGCGGACACCCTGTGTATTAGTGCGCTGAATTTGGAGCCGCAACCTGCTTTTGTTTGTTCGGGCTCCGTGTAATATGACGTGGATGTTCTGTTGTTTTTTTTTTAAACGTCACCTTCGACGGTTATCCGGCCGTCGCGCGGCTGCACCACCGGGCTCTGCTTCTGCAGATAGCGCATGACGACGGAGAGGTCGTGCGGGCCCTCGTCCACCACGCGGCTCTGCGTGAACACGTCGAAGCCGTCGCCCCCGCGCAGCAGGTAGCTGTTGATGGCCACCGGGTACCACGCGTCGGGCTGCAGGGGCTCGTACCTGCGAGGACGGGGGCAGCGCGCGCTCGCACGAGGGCGACCTCAACGTCGGACCTCATCCGAGAGTCTCCCACCGACGGGGCAAAGCCCACAGCCGGGACACTGGTGTAAGTGAAAGTGTGTGCAAGTGAGGGGGAGAGAGGATTGGACGAGGAAGAGGAAGGAAAGATCGTGCGCGGTCCTTAGTCTGTATTGGTGTTCTGGTCTGGTATTCGCCTGGTTTGATCAGAGAAACCATGCTAGAATTCTCCTCCAGAAAGCGGCTGGTTTCGACCCATTCTGTAGCTAGCGTCGAAAAGTCTGCCAGCGACGGGACTCGAACAGTAGGACCTCCCTCTGAAAGGCCCTGGTTGTCGCCCTGAGCGGTCAAGCACTGCTTGAATTGGGGCGGATTTGATTACCAGGAATGCTTGGCCTGGGGACTGACAATCGACATTCCTTGACTTCTGGAGTAAAAAAAACCGTCAGACGTCGTTTGAAAGTAGTATATTAATGTAGTACTAGTAAATAATGTTATACTTCATGGCATAAGCATATGTTTCGTAAAAGAGTGAATAAATTCGTGAGTGAATGAGTTTTCAAAGTGAGTTTTCATATTCGAACGAATCCAATTGAGCAGCATTATAAACGAGTTTTATGGGCTATTTTTTTTGTACAATAGCATTAAACAATTTGCAAAAGAACCAAAATTAATTTCGGAATCAAATTTCAAAAGCAGTTTTGCAGTTGGCATTATGGCGTTTCGCAGGGAGCGCGAGCAGGGGAGACAAGTGTTGATGGCGGTAAATATGGACTGGCAGCGAGAGAAAAATGAGGATGGATGGTGAGGATAGATGTTGCGGAGGATTAGTGAGAAAAGGCGCTGAGGACATGTGCTGAGGACGGGCAGACAGGCGCGGGGTGAGGATGGGTGGTAGGACAGGTGTGGTCCCGATTCGATTCCGGAATCGATTCTTTGCTTTCCATTCCTGTGTAATCGGTATTCCATTCCTTCGCTTCCGATTCTTCATGGAATCGACTCCAAAAGGCCGAACGAATACTTTCATTACTTTTTAAACAAAATACATATTTGTGCACTTTCGTTGTATTTTTGAGGGATATTGTCGTTTTCTTTTATTATTAATGTAGTTCTTACTTTATTATTAATTTTATAAAGTCCATATTGTGTATGAATTGTACCTCCCACTACACCTCAACCTTCCTCTTTGTTTAAACCAACCCTCTTGGTTCAAATTACATTTTAGCATCTCAATTTGTAAAAAAAATATTTCCCTGTCTGGATTGCGTTGTGAGTTGTTGTGTTTCTTAGAATCCATTACGATTTCGTTTGTTAGTTCATACTATTGTCAATATTGTAATCTCTTATATTTTTCATTTATATTCTACTCGTATTAATATATTGCTTTATCGATACATTCCTTTACTTTACTTCAACCGTATTATTTCATTTATAATATTTTTTCGTAGCAACGTAATTAATTATTATTGTTAATAAAACATAATTAAGTAACACCTGGATTTATTTTATTAAAATGTAATTGCTCGATTCCGGTATCAATACCTATGTTCTCATGTGATTCGATTCCTTACGAAATCGATTCTTTTCTTTCGATTCTATTCTAGAACCGACTCCAACTTTTCGATTCTGGGATCGATCCTTTACAGGAATCGAAGGTCCCTGGGTCTGGAAGTCAGACAGAATGGTGAGGTTGACGGAGGACGAGGACGGAGGTGGGGCAAAGAAGACATGAAATGCCCTTTTATGAACGATATCTTTCGACGCTAACAGAGTTTATAACGCTTTCCCTGGTTTAATCTCCGTGAAGTGAGTCATCCTCATGACCGACGCGTTACATTATAATTAGAGATTTCTTCCTCACCTGCTGTTACACTTGCTAAGTCACGCATCTTCCCAGTAAGTCGGAAGGTTCGATTCCCAGCGGAGTCGGAATTTCAACACTGGCATTTAAATGACGTCGAATCCAGGCGCTGTCTGGAGGAGAATTCTCGCGGCCGGCTACTCTCTTTAACATCGATGTTTCCATTCTGAACATCGATGTTTCCAAATTCTGAACATCGATGTTTCCATTCTGAACATCGATGTTTCCATTCTGAACATCGATGTTTTCCATTCTGAACATCGATGTTTCCATTTCATCGAGTACATCGATGTTTTCCATTCTGAAATCGATGTTTCAATTCTGGAACATCGATGTTTCAATTCTGACATCGATGTTTTTCAAATTCTGAACATCGATGTTTCAATTCTGAACATCAATGTTTTAATTTTGAAATCAGCGTTTTTATTTTGAACATCGACGTCTCAATTTTGAACATCGATGTCTCAATTTCGAACATGGCTGTTTCAATTTCGAACATGTCTGTTCCGTTACCGCACGCACCTGGGCACTTGGCAGCGGTGGCAGAGCGCGGCCACGTCACCGAGGCGCTGGCCGGCCGGCCGCCGCAGGTCGTACGTGACGCGCAGCCCCGACACCTGCAGCGAGCGACGGCGCGGGCGCGAGGGCCGGCGCGGGCGCGGGCGCGGGCCCGGCGGGGGCACGGGCGACACGGCCTGCTCCAGCGCGGCCCGCAGCAGCTCCCCGCGCACCTCCGCCAGCGAGACGGTGTTGCCGTGCGGCAACGTGCGCATCACGTCGCCCAGCGTCACGTCTGCGCACAACAACCAAGCGAAGCTAAACAAATCGTCAGAAAATCTCCGTTTTCGTTTATTTCAGTCATTCAACTCAGTCGATTCATTCGGTTCATTTCATTCATTTGGATCGTTCGATTCATTCGGTTCATTTCATTCATTCGAATTTTTTTTATTTATTCTGTTTATTGGTCTGGTTCCCACGCAAATTCGTTAGGGAGATATGTTGCCGTGCGGTAACATGCGGATCATGTCGCCCATCGTGACGTCTGTGGAGAAGAACAAAACGCCCGACGCGTTAGAACAAAAAAAAAGTTAGAAAATCTCAATTTTTGTTTATTTCAGTTATTCAATTTAATCGCATCATTCAGTTTATTTGATTCATTCGGTTCATTTGGATCGTTTGATTTATTAGGTTCATTTCATTCATTCGATATTTTTGATGCGTTCGGTTCATTGGTCTGGGTCCCGCGCAATTTCGCGAGGGAGATAGTGTTGCCGAGAGGAAACATGCGGATCATGTCGACCATCGTCACATTAGAGACAACACACCGGAGAAGGATAAATCGCCCGACCCGTTTGATCGAAACAAAACCGTTAGAAATTGTCCATTTTTGTTTACTTCAGTCATTCAGTTTAGTCGTTCTTTAGATTTGTTTTGATTCATTCGGTTCATTCGTCTGGTCTCGCGCACTTCCACCACGAGATGGTGTTGCCGTGCGGCTACACGCGGATCAAGTCATCGTCTGCCAACGAGTGGAGAGTTTAGCGCGCAAGGAAAGGAGCTCACCGCCCTGCTGGATGGGCGCGCGCAGGCCGCCGGAGTTGGTGATGCCGATGGCCGCGAGCGTCCAGCAGCCAGGCAGCCCCCGGCCTGCGTAGGCGCGCACGTAGGCGTCCGCCACGAACGAGCCCAGGTTGCACTCGCCCTCCTGGCAGACGTCGTTGGCCTGCTCCAGCAGCACGGCCGACCGCCCCACCACCGACTCCGCCGCCGCCGCCACCGCCTTCGCCAGCGGCTCCAGCGCCGCCGCCGTCTCCGCGTCTGCGCACGCGCGCATTGAATTGCGAATTGAATTGAATTGAATTGAATTGATGCCTTATTTTACGTGGCGAGACTCAGGTCATGAGGCCCGCTCTGAGGTCTGACCACGCAAATTTCACTACGCCCCTTTCACCAACTAGCAGAGAAAGGAGAACTTTTTGGGCGAGAAACAGGCAATTTGAATTTAGCTAAGAGGCGTCATTTAGGCTTAAGGATCATTTACAGGCAAGTACATCTACTAACATGGGACAGCCGGCTTTACTTCCCCTCCGAAGGAAGGCGTACGAAGGATTTTTTCGCCCTTCAAAATTCCACGGCTTCGATCTGGTTTGAAACCGCTAACTTGGGTACAACAGTCCGCTATCCATTACACCATCGCCGCGCGCAAAGCCCACGAGCCATCGCCGTCACGGCGTATAAGACACAACGCTATTGGAGCGTCGTGCCAATGGGCCAGATGGACCACACATGCCGGGGGGCTAGCGAGGGGACGGGGGCAGTCCTTTGGCGGCAAGCGGAAGGCCACCAGAGGTGGGCCCCTCCTCAAGGGCCCGGGTGGGCGTGTCTCGGAACGCGGGTGCCAACTGTTACAGAGGGAGATGATGGGCGTGTCCAGCCGCGGGGCAGCTGGACTCCAAAATTGCAACCAGGCCCACGTTTCGGGATGAGAGGAAGCCGCCGGTATGGGAGGTCTGTC
This sequence comes from Gryllus bimaculatus, assembly GCA_017312745.1. Taxonomy (NCBI): domain Eukaryota; kingdom Metazoa; phylum Arthropoda; class Insecta; order Orthoptera; family Gryllidae; genus Gryllus; species Gryllus bimaculatus. Next base: position 586,490 of record BOPP01000054.1, on the reverse strand, counting down.
ATGTGACCACTCGCGAGTAACCAGCCGTGGTCATTCGTTGTCGAACGGAATCGCGGTGCGGAAGGCACTTTTCACCCGCCAGGGGTTATCGCGAGCTTCGACTGCGAGGTGTGGTGGTTGCCACGGGACGAGAGATCAGGAGCGGCGCCAAGCCGCTGGAGTCTGCGTCAGGCTGGGGCGGGGATGCCTCGGGGATGTGCAGTGCTGGGAGTGCAGCGCTAGTTTCCGAGGAGTGTGTATATAGTGTATAAAAACTTGTGAATAAATCTGTACAAAACTACTCCGTGTCTGTTTTACTTGCACCTGACGACGCCACACTATCGACACACGCTAGTCTCTACACCCTCGCATCTACGCACATCAATACTAATAAAAGTGAATTCAACGACATGTAATCAACTTCGATTTCTCACAACGAATTCAATGAATAGATATCCCCATCTCGATCAGGATTTTGACCAGTTTCCCTGATCCATTGAGCAAATGCTGATATGACCCCTTGTTTTGCTTCTGGACGAAAATGTAGCTTTACTATGCACAAGTTTTGTTGAACTCTCTTTTTGCTTGTAATGGTAGGAGTAGAGGTAAAGGCGAGTTACTATTTAGTTAGGAGCAGCAAAATCCTAAAAATCATACTCTCAATTCGTGTACCGATGCAAATAAGTTTTCTATAACTTGGCAACCAAAATGTCTATTTTTTCAAATATTGCTAACCTGAAGCTTTTTTAAAATTTATTTTTATTTACTTATTTTAAACTTTTACCCATCTTCCAACTATTTATAGTTAAAATGATGGGAAGGGATTCTGGAACTCAAGAAAACATGCGCATATGATCTCCCCCCCCCATACGTCACATACACATGTTTTTTGACTAACTAAATCTAAGATACGAAAGCTTAACAGGCTCTACTTCCGAATTATTGCGGAAAATAAATAATTTAAATAATATTTTGGCAGATGGACCTTGATTATTATGTTTGGCCTGTCGCTAAGGGACAGATTCCTAATATATTCCGCCAGAGGCCAGCAATGGTTTGGTAAAACCAGAGTACGCAAAATGAGGTGGCCGTGTGACTGACTCCGCGAAAGTTTGCGCATCTAAGTGTGCACTACTGAGTGTTTGAATAATAACTGATAAGACAAGGGTGAGTTTCTAACAGCTTTGAAAACATTTGACGAGAAAGAGAAACACAACTGAGTCGGAGCATTACTTCCAAAGAGAAAAAGTGCATTTATTTCCAGAAGAAACATTTCTGAAAATCGCTGGGCCCTGCCAGGGTGCGCCAGCTTCCAGGGTTTTCTTCTTCCTGGCGAGGTGGCGACAAACGAGATCATTTGGCGCAGCCAGCTGAAAAATTACTTTTTTTAAAGTGGGTCGCGCGAAATTCTTATTCTCCCCTTCAGCGGTACAAACACCATGGAGAAATTACTACCTCACACAAGGAGCGCCCGGCTGGGCGGGCAATTAATTGCCTATTGTCTGCGCCGGTACAAATGTGTTTGCAGAATGAACCCTATGTAAGTTTCTGGCTTGAAACCTTCTTGTTTATATTAGGAAAGGCCTTATTTTAGGTACTTATTTAGTTAAATTTAGAGAAGAAAATAGGTGTACGAATATAATCGACGTATGAAATGATAGTAAATAAACACAGGAGTAGATGAGTTGCCAATGAATAATATAAATTTTATAGAAATAGGCTATACGAAACCCAATTATCTATACATTTTACATTATTTATTTGTATGCCATTTATTTCTGTGATTATTTAATACTATTTCGTATGTTAAATATATTTGTTCATTTATTTTCTTCTCTATATAGGCAATAAAGATGAGAAAAATTATTCCCGAAAAACGTGAATAGCTATCAGTTCTTAATATTAAATTATATTGTACTATTTTGTGGTTGATATCTCTTCAATTATTAATAATTACCGATTACCAAAATATCTCCGCTACTCTAGAGAATTACGTAATGTTAACTGTTAAATTCCGCAGGAAAGTCGGTGTTGTTAAAGCATCACTTGTTTAACAACGTAATGGAATATTGGACAGATTACCAGGTATTACTGATTGGTTCAAATACAAAGGATTTTTCTCTGCCGACACCCATTCCCCGGCGTTATCAAACACGAGGTCAAATAGCCCAAGTACCTCGTATTACAACTAAGTATTGGATGTAGTTACCAGGAGGATTTTTTTTTTTGTTATTTAAGGTCGCATCAACTACTAGGTCATTAGCGACCACTATTGCGTGTAATGGTATGGTAACAATAAGGATGACACGATATGATGATGATAGGGGGGAAAAGATGAACACAAATACAATGCCCGAGGTGGGACACGAAACCGCTATCCTTTGGTCCGAGATGGCTACGGCACTACTGCCTTAGCAATCTCGGCCATCCGGACCGGCTAGGTGAACTGATTAGTTCAAAAACACAGGATTTGTCTCTGCCGTCATCGAAGAAGGAGATAAAATTGCCCAAGTACCTCGTATCGTAACTATTGAAGTACATACCAGGTATTACTGATCGGTCCAAATACACAGGATTTCCCACAGCCGACTCCAAGTTCCCGGCGTCGTCAAAGAAGGCGGTCAAATTGCCCAAGTACTTCGAGTCGTGACCAGCTTGCACCACAGCTACCTGAAACCATCGCGATCGCTAGAGTACATCAAACGTAATGTAGATTTAGAATCTGATGTCAGGGGGAATGGCGTCAAGTTAAACGATCTTGAATTTTTAAACATAAGTTAACCAGTTTTACTTACTTATACAGCATTTTTACACCCATTTGTAACAGTTGTTGAGTTGCATAAAGATTTATAAAACGATTGCTCTGATATTTAATATGGAGCGATGGTGTCTTCATACAATCCTCAACCCCCATTCATTGCGAGGCTAAATGTGTTACACTGAATGCAAGTGAGGCTTTCGTATATTCGCATGTGGCTCGCGATCAGGGGAATGTGTGTGCCCGTAGTCCTGTCCTACACTTGCGAATCACACATTCTTAGCGAAAAGGTTGTTGGGAATATGTTTAAGTAATGAGTGATCAAAGGACAGAACCAATTAGCGGATGAAGTGGGAATTAGCACACACGCAGATCATTCTACAATTATCCAGTATATGGAAGAGAGAACTACATCATCAACTAATGGATAACCTAATCGAATAATTGGTCGAATAAATGTGTAAGGTGAATAACAATGACAAATTAATACTAAAATAACTAATTGACAAAGGATCGGAGAGAAATAAAAAGACAAGTAAGAAAGAAAGAAAAAAGAAAGAAAGAATCGGATGTGTTTTACACCTATTAGACGAATAAGTGTAAAATCGAATAGAAATCTAACAGCATACACTTTCTCGTATTACTTGTAACTTTTGCACACTTCAAAAATCCGGAGAGTTCGGTGAAAATAAGACCTGCGTCATTTTTAACCGTTCTCTACACTCTCCTTCAAGAAATATTTTGGAGACATTTTTTAGAAAATGATTAAAATGTTGATGAAACATCTTCTAAAATACCCCCCCCCCAATCCAAATATTCGGCTTTCGATTTTTTTCAGATGCATTGTAAAATATCATTTTTTAAGAAAAACATTTGATGGGTTTAGGCTCTGCCGTCGTCTGAATGGTTTTTGATGAGCAGAATTCATTATGAAAAAAATTCCTGTCTTCAATATGGTAGTTGAAGGAACACGCCGAAAAAACTGTACTATTGCAATTTTCAGAAATTCAGGAATTTCAATGAACCCTGAAGACCCAAGTCATTTCCTCAAGAGTTATTGAACCCCCCTAAGACAAAGTTTAATTCAAATCATTTGGACCATATTTGAGAAAATTTTGAAAATGTTAAGGCTTCTTGTTAAGCAGACCCGAAAATCAAATATCCGTTTGAAAATTCAGGTCCTCGATTTCGTTCCTATTTATGGGGAATACCCATTTTGAAGAAAATTACGTCTATTGTTTACTGGCACGCAACGTTTTTGCCGTCGATACCTACAAAACATGGATCCTGACTGTACGACGTGTTAGAGGAAGTGATTTGTTACAAATAGACACAAGATTTTTCTAGTTTCGTTACCAGGGCTCAACTGAGTTTTCTGTCGCAAAATTGCAAATTTCAATTTCCATATTTACAATTCTTTCTCTTTACTACGTACGTAGTAAGGCGAAAAAGCAAACACTTAAAAAATGCAATGGAATGGGGTTCCATAATGTCTCCAAGGCCAGGCGGCCATGATCAGGGAATCGTCTTGTGAAGCCATTCTCACTGCGGAGAGACACTTTACATTGACGTTCTAATGACAAAAAAGTTTTAAGCGTGACATGTTACATTCATCACGAGTTAACCCTCCAGCACACACAGTCCATGTCAGATGAATCATTTTTTGCGTTGATATAGCGACATAGAAATTTTTGAGAACGCCGTTTTTTCTCAGAACCTCTTTATAACTGTTTTTTTTAAATTTCATAGCTTCCTGTTCAAACCGATAGACTTTATAATGTCATGATAATAATCTTAATCAAACAGCATGTAGTGCAGCACACCGCAGACCGGAACGTATAGTACAATTTAGAACTGATGGAACTTTCTAATCTTTATCGTGTTCTCATTATTGATAAACATTATAGTTTAATAAATTATTAATGTTTCAAAGCTAGTAAATGTGATTAATGGGTATTTGCGACTCAAACACTCAAGAGTCTGCTTGACATCTCCGCGTGTGCCGCTGTGTTAACCTCGGCCGTCTTGGTGCGTGAGAATGAAAAAATGAGACGACGCCGGAGCGGTTACCTTGCGGCCGGACGGCTGCTCGAACATCATGGGATACTGGTCGTACGGCGTGGAGCCGTCAGGGGGCGTGCCGTTGTACAGAAGGATGCGCCCGCTGCTGACGACGATGTCGACGTTGGGGTCCGACTTGGCCATCTCCTCGTCCGCGTCGATGCCCGCGCTCGACAGCACCACGATGATCTCCACGCCCGCGTCCTTCAGCTTCTGCGCCTCGGCGGCCACCGCCGGCAGCGGGTCCGAGAACTTCAGCTGCTGCGTCGAGCACAGGTACTGCGCACACGCGTGAGTGCAATTGAATGGAATTGAAGTAAAGCCTTATTTTTACGTGGCGAGACTCAGGCCATGAGGCCTGCTCTTCCGTCTGACCACGCAAATTTCTTCACCAACTAGCAGAGAAAGGAGGTATTTCTTGGGCGAGAAACAGACGATTTGAATTTAGCTCAGAGGCGTCATTTAGGCTTGAGGATCATTTACATGCAAATAAATCTACTGACACGGGACAGCCGGCTTTACTTCCCCTCAGAAGGAAGGCGTACGAAGGATTTTTTCGCACTTACAAATCCACGGCTTCGATCGGGTACAACAGTCCGAGACGCTAACCGTTACTCAAAACATGCACGATTGACTCCTGATTCCGAGCGCGCCAACTGCTACGACCATTAGTGCCGTAAGTGTAGTGCATATTATTTTCCGTTTGGAAATGACAGTGGTCTTCCTCTCGCTGGGTGCTGAGCTCTGGCGCCGACCTACACGTCGGCCAACCAGGTTCAGAGCTGGCCAAATTATTAGAAATTATTAGAGAATATGTTTTCTTTAACGGATTATAATGAGTCCTGAGAAGACCCTGACAAAAGTACGTGTTTCAAGTGTAATGTTGTTACCTGAAATATACACAGGTAATGGCACAATGAGGCACGACCAATACTTAGAGGCCAATGGTTCCCTCACAAATACGAGTTGTTTGAAAAAATAAAACAAAAAATGACTACGGGTCCTATCACAACATGAAAGCAAGTTGGAAAACATCTTCAAGACATTCATCAGTTTGGGTTCCGACGGGATGCAAATAACCCTGACATGAATCATTGTTTGTTCGATAGATATAAGAAACTTAAGGAAAGTAACCGCAAAAAAACCGCCCATAAAATAACTCATTCGCATTTCGCAAAATGACACTCAAATTGAAAGAATGGATTAGAAATTGATTTTCAACATACCTCAGAACAAGTATGTTAATTATGAAATGTTATGAAATAAAACATCAGTAGCCCCTGTACATAGAACATATGCAGCCGCAAATACATTTTGTCTAATTTAATTACTGTACACGTAGGCTCGAGTCAATTACTTCTAGGCTGTCCGGGTGACGCCGCTACCGTGAACATGTCACTACCCTGAAGAAGCTGCGACATGACAGGCGAAACGTCGGCCTATCTGCCAACGACGCGGCGTCACCCGGGGAGCCTAGAAGTAATTCAATAACCGCCCCCCTCTGCAGCCCGGCGTCCCCGCCCGGTGTCCCGTTTGCGAGGGCGCGGGGCCGGCCGGCCGCCGTCCTCTCACCTCGCAGTCCGGGTTGACGGCGCCCACGACGCCCACCTTGCGGCCGCCGCGCTCCGCCACCACCGACGCCTGCGTCACGCCCTCCATCGCCGGCTCCTTGGACGCGTCCATGTTGGCCACGACGACCGGGGCCTTGAGCGCCTTGGCCAGCGGCGCCACGCCCTCCGGCCCCTGGTCGAAGTCGCGCGGCCCCAGCGTCTGCCGCGAGCACAAGCGCGCCCTCAACCCGCCACTCCAGCACAACTCGACAATCGTATTTCCACCGACCCCGGCAATAACACAACATTTACGGAAGATAAAGTCGTGGGATGTGGCCGTCTTAAACCGTCTTAAACAATGACAGTTAAGTAACAATGGCAGTTAAGTAACAATGGCAGTTAAGTAACAATGGCAGTTAAGTAACAATGGCAGTTAAGTAACAAAAATAACATTAAAGACAGAAATATTTTTGAATATTCTATTACATTTTTGCGGCGGATGTGTCTGAAGTGGGATAACAATTTCTTATATTTGAATCAGATCTGAAGTAGGATAATTATCTTATATACGGGTTTATCATTGGATGAAATCGAAATATGCTTTAGATGTTTGTCAAAAAAATACTCGCCTCCCGCGAACTATATCCCTCATTTCATCGAGGTTGTCAATTCTACAATGAACAATAGAAAGTACATTGAGACGATGAGATTACGAGGGTGAGGGCATAGAACATGACAACTTTCTTTTTTTTAATGAGAATAAGATCACGATTGGAGAATGTGAAAATACCCTCATGAAAAGACAAGGTATAAACTAAATTTATGGATGACTAACGATACATCAAAATTGCGTCTCTCAAATTTATTAAAGAATTTGAAATGACAGCACTGATTTCGAGTTTCGAATCATGTTTGCATATACTAGCGGAACCCTGCCGTCGTTGTACTGCCCGTCCTCTCCCTTTCTCTGTTTTTGTCTTCCCCCTGCCCTAGAAAAAATGTAATAGAATATTCAAAAATATTTCTGTTTTTAATGTTCTAGAACGCTTGGTTTAATAGCAATTTAACAATATAGATTAAAAAAAAAAAGGTCCTACCGAGTGTTGCGGGTTGCATTTGACATTTAGTTTTGTTCCACAGCTCCATCTGGTGAATTTTTTTCGATATTTTAATAGTTATTGTGTTATGTCCCACGGGCTTCATGTAAAGTACCCTCCAAAATTAAAACATCGATTTCAAATTCAAGGGGCAGCAACATCAGCCAGATCGATTGGTAATATTAATTTTGGAGCAAATTGATTGAACGATTTAGCCTCAAGCATTGTTCACAGACCGACGGAAAGACGGACGTTTTGCTGTCATTCAATTTTTCGGTTTGAAGAACCCCCAAAACATGTATTCTGGCTTTACTGCATGTTAGAGGATTTTTTCCTAAATTTAGCAACTGGATTTATCTACTGCTGGTAAACCCTGGCCCGTTCGCGAGCTATCTCGACAAGTACAGACAGGCAGGCTATCTAAACTATACATTATCTTTTTTTTTCTTACTGCTCGTCATTGATTCCCACGTGGATACTTCCCTTGGTACTCCGCTTGGTCTGCGAAGGGTAAGGGGTCGTCCAGCAATTACGTAACGGTGAAGAGGGGGGAGAGGTTTGAGGCAGCGTTACGCTGCGTTACGTTGGAGTAGGGGGTCATAGTTTGGTGTTACGTGATGCTGATATTTATTTTTAAATTTTTCCACATTTGCTACAATAATTTCTTTTTAGTCAGCCTTATACTAAAACATTTCCATATTAACATTATAAATTAAAAATATAATAAATTAAACAAGTTATATTTTATAAATTGCTACAATAAATGAAAATTATTTCATCAATGATAAATATATTGATTGAATCTGGGGGGTTATGGAAGTATTAGAGGGCTGTTCAAGTGCGCGTTACGGGGGGAAGAGGGGGTATGCAAAACGCTGCCAACGCGCGTCCCGTGATTGAAGGCGGCTGCGCTACTCACGAAGGCGTCCCAGGGCAGGCGGTTGAGCAGCTCGGCGGCGACCTCGTGGCCGTGGACGGTGTCCCAGACGGTGCCGTGCGTGTTGTGGCCCCCGTTGAGCAGCAGGGCGTTCGGCTGCTCGCTCAACAGTTGAGTCGCCATCGTGACGACGCGCGCGTAGCCCCCGATGCACCGCGCCGCTTGCCCTGCGCACGCACGCGCGCACGCGCACGCGAGACATCGATGCCGAACATATCGATGTGCACAATTAACACGTCCTTCTTAATGATAACGTTCTACATTTGCAGCAATAATTCCTTTTAGTCAGTCTTATACTAAAGAAGTTCGCGCGTTACGAGGGGGTTCTTAAAAATCGATGTTTTAAAACTGGTTTAGTAGCCTCTAACATTAGTCGTGCGCAACATTTAATTTGACAATGGTCGTGTTCAGTGGCTTATATTTTAGGTTTAAGCTAATTATGCAACATCGATAATCAACATAAAAAACATCGATGTTAATAATAACGACTAAACACCACTGATGTTTTTAAACATCGATATTTTAAAGCTGGTTTAGTAATCGCTAACATTAAAGTCGTGCGCAACGACATTTAATTTGACGATAACCGTGTTTTTGAACTTATATTTAAGTTTGAAGCTAGTGATACAACATCCATAACCAAACGTCGATGTTATCAAATATTGATGGTCAAAATTTAAAACATCGATGTAAATAATAACAATACTGATGTTTTTAAACATCGATATTTTAAAGCTGGTTTAGTAACCACTAAAATTAAATCCTTGCGCAACATTTAATTTGACAATGGCCGTGTTCATTAACTTATATTTTTAATATTTAACTGAAACAATAATAACAATGACTAAAACAAGCCTGACCGCGCATTGCCATCTCAAATTTAGTCGTCAGAAAAGGGGTACGGGGCAGAAAGAGGGTAGGCCCCACGTGTATGGGGGCGCATCATTGACCGCTCTTCCACGGGGGAAATGCAAGTAAACTCGAAAGAAATACGGAGTGAAACTGGGTCATCACAGGGAGAGATAGTTCCCTCAATGAAGGTAGTACAAAGAGCGTTCGTTTGAATCGGGCACATAAACATGAATTATTATTTGATACTTTAACAATATTGTATTTACAGGCATTTTTATTCACAATGAAAACATTGAAATATTGAAAACAATGAAAACATAAATACACCGAGCACAAAATATGAATGTTAAAAAACACCAGATGTTTAAAATATCTATGTTTCTAAAGAACATCGATGTTTTCAAAACATCGACATCAATGTCGAATCTAAAATACGAGTTCGCATGCTATTATTCTAAATTATGACTTTATAGTTCTGTTTTCTAACTAGGGTTTCAACTTTTTGTTTAAGAAATGTACATATAATGAAAAACAAAATACAGAAAACAATAAACGAGAAGCCAATTATCAGTTAAAAAAACTGATTTTCGTCCTGAGAAAAGTGGCAGCACGACGGCCGAAACATGCAAGTCTAAGATGTGCCGTCGCTCAGACAGCCAAATAGACAATGTTTTTCTCTTCACGTATATAGGTGGGCGCGAAGGAACCAAGTATTTTTTAATGCTCGATAAAATTGTAATATATTAATGATTTAAAGTTAAAATAGGATCATAAAGCGAAGTATTTGTTAAGATTTCATATCGTCAACTTCACTTAGTTCAACCCTTTACCGCTGAAAGCAGCACGCGCTTTGTAAACCAAGAACTCAACATACGCCCACGGCACCCCGATTATGTTCAGTTCAAATACGAAGTGTGCTCCAGCTACTCGCGGGGTTTTCTGGACGGCGGCGCTGTGCCGTACCTGGCTCGCACACGCTCCCGGAAGGCAGGAAGTGCTCGAAGTGAGCGTTGAAGTCGTTGAGGTGAACGACGCGCAGCGGGAACAGCTCCGCAGCGGCGAGCGCAAGGTGCAGCAGCGCCACGCCCACCGCCAGCGTGGACGGCCTGCGGACATACAAGCACACACACACACACGCGCGCGCGCGCATCACCTTAGTCATTTCTAGAGGGCGGACTTTGATGACCTAAAACATCGGCAAAATGTGTATACCAATAAAAAGCTTTTAAAATAGCTGAAAGACGCCCTAAAACCAGAGAAAAATTATGGACAAATGTTATCAAAATCTGTGCAATCATATTCATAATATTGTAACGAATATTGCATCAGCTGCCGGATTCGCGGATTGCGTCTTCTGCCGGCGCCTCTTCCCTTCCCCCCGAACCAGACGGTTCTGGACTATTCGCGAGGTGCGGGGAAAGGTGGAGCAAGTGCTGGTAGTGTCGAGACGAGCGTCGGCCAGGTATAAATGCGCCGCTGCCGGCGGACGCGAGTAGTCAGTGTCAGCAGTCAGAGTTAGCAGTCAGTCAGTAGTCAGTCCGTGTAAGTTAGTGTAGGTAGTCAAGAAGTAGAGTCAGTCGGAAGTAAGCAGCCGCGAACCAGTGAGTGTGTGTAATCAGTGAATAAGCAGTCAGTCCGTCAGTGTGACTGAAGTGGAAGCTGTGCTGTACGGAAGTGTGCATTGCTGTGAACAGAGGTGCAGTGGGTGAACAGCAGTCAGCAGTCTGACGTCTCCAGAGGAAGCTGAGCTGTGAAGTGTGCATCGCGGTAAAAAGCAGTGCAGTGGACTCTGGTCTTCGTAGTGGATTGTGGTTTGCGCAGGGAATTGTGGTCTGCGCAGTAGACCGTGGACAGTGCATAGGACTGTGCGATAGTGTAGATTGCAGAGAACAGTGTAAATAAATAGTGTATAAGAAGTGAACTGTGTAAATAAATAATTAAGAGAACGGAGTCGAGTAAGAAACAATTAAGTGAAGAACACAAGGACTGTGTAGTCTATCTGTAAATAGATCAAGTAGTTTTTAGTGTATAATTCTTTACGAAATAAACGCTTTTGTTAAATATTACCTGAGTGTGTTTTAATTCACCAGCGAGACACGTTACAATATGTTCACGACAGACTTACAAAGTAGAGTTAATGCTATTATTGACTTTATTAATCATTGTAAAATTATTGTTTTAAAATAATTTAATATTATAGTATTAATATTCCTATTTGTAATATGTGAATTGCAGTATTCTGCCACCATAATGCATAAACCTACCTGCTATAAATATCGATCTATATGTAAAACCTGTTCGGTGGAACAACTCAAGCTGTTAGATATGTTACTGATGTAATCGAGGCTTCTTTCATTACTTCAAGTGAGCTCAGTAAACCTTGGTTTGGACTGTTCTTTACCAGGAAATCTGTCTTTAGTAATCGCAAATTCGCCCGAACCTACAATGGCACTGATAGGCGCCACAGGATCCTTAGATTACAAACTCATGTCGGCAGTCATTATAATTTCTGAGCAAAGAAATCGAATAGGCTTACTCAGGAATTATGTAGACAACGCTTGTTGACATCGTAAATATTATTTGAAGTAAGGACCATTGAAATAATATTAAATCAATGACATCAGCAAAAAGTGCATGAAAATATGGAAAAAGGAAAAAATTACGTATTAGTTGAAATCGACAAAAATACAAAAAATACAACATAAAAGACATTATACTAAACGACATTATTCTAAGGTGAAAAGAAAAAATGCATTTCGTTTAAATCAGCCCTCTAGTAATTACGTGCTCAAAAAACTCTTTTAAAACATGATATGGGTGTTAATTTGGGTTTTTGGATCCTTTTTGTTTTTTGGGGCGCTGATTACGAATTTGCCAAAAAGCATTTCCGTTAGAATTTGAGTTATGACAAAAAGAGTAATTTTTTCCATAATACTTCAAGCTAGTGATGTAACAGAATGGCACAGTCTTTCTCGTGCTAGTTATTTTCTTATTCTTTGGTTTGGCTAGCTTTTCTGTTATCCTCCACCCTGTACCTGTTTCATATTTTCGTTACCCTAATGGTAGAACTCAAACATGACTTAAGGAATATTATAAAAGATTTCGTCCCATATGGTACATTTTATTGGAAATATAGAACTGTTTCTGAAAATTATTATTTTTTTAGTAAATAACATTGAAAAGTTTTTAAAATTGCGAAAGGGAGTTGGGGAGAGAGAGTTCATTCTCACAGAAAATTTTAGACTTCATGAGACGACTTTTCAGACAAATGCAATAATGTGTAGAAGTCCTCAGTAATGTAAATATTTACAACATGGGAGAGACAAAAAAAGTTACAATTGTTTAATTTTTGAAAAACAAAACAATAGAGTAAAATGACGCCAAAGAATCAATTACAGCACATTTAACACAAACACTACTAAACATTTAAAGAACAAAATTGGCAAAATTGGCTAGAGAGAAAGAGAAAGAGAGAAAGAGAAAGACAGAGAGAAAGAGAGAAAGAGAGAAAGAGAGAAAGAGAGAAAGAGAAAGAGAGAAAGAGAGAAAGAGAAAGAGAGAAAGAGAAAGAGAGAAAGAGAAAGAAAGACAGAGAGAAAGAGAAAGAAAGACAGAGAGAAAGAAAGAGAAAGACAGAGAGAACATGCGCTATATTTCCACAGATGTGAGACAAGTCGCAACTTAGAGCTTGTCCGGCTGGAGGGAGATACGTGGTTGGGGAAAGCTGTTGAATCACAATTGGGGAAGTATGGCAATATAATTTCCGTGAACACATGGTTGCTCAGCAATATCAGTTGCTTTGCAATATCCGTGATGTTTATGTTTTACTAGTTTCGTCCAGCATATCTTGTTGCTGTACGAGTTCTTAGTTGAATATATGTTCATTATGTTCATTCAACATCATTCAATATGTTCAATCATTCATTGCAAATAGAAAATTTATTGTACTAAAACTTGTCAACAGATTTTGGAACCAGATTCGTAAACGGCAGGGTAGAATATTATTTTAAGCATTTAAGAGTTCAAGAAAAAGTTTCAAGATCGAAGTGATTTGTCTGTCAGAGCTCATATCCTGTGAAGAACAAATTCGTTTACGTTTATTGTACGATTTTAAAAGTTAAAGAGAATTATTATACATGGAAAATACAATACAATACACTATTAATTAAAAATGTTGCGGGACTATGTGAGCGGAAAAACGAAAAAAATGTAGTTAATGGCAGACAACGCATATGCTATAAAAATATGGACAAATGCAAATACAAAAGCATAGTCAGATATTACTTTAGAAAATCAACTGTCCGACATTAAATAAATAAAAGTTTGCGAAACGTTTCTTGTTGAAACAATGTGAAGAAACTTATCAATAAAAAGGACGCGAATTAAAATGGCCTAACTGCAGAATGCGATGAAACTCAAATATTCCCAACAGTAGTGCATCAACCTGTAGTGCATCAACCTGTAGTGCATCAACCTGTAGTGCATCAACCTGTAGTGCATCAAATCCTAGTACACATTAAAGATGTTGAAATGAGATGTTTCAATTGCGGCGGGATCTAACTAAGAGCTAAGAACTGTAAAAACCGAAAAAGTCGCCCCTACAAACTGAAAGCGAAGTAGAATAGTTATATTTATATGTTCCATCTCATATGAAGAAATAACAGATTACAACGTGAGTAAATAATAATAGGTGACTAGATAGTGGCTATGCTTCACATATATACACAAATTTAGACATGACAACAAAAGGTAAGCCTAATATTGTCAGCAATTCAAATACGAAGTGGTATTTTACGATATACGGTGGTATACGAAAGGGTATTTTTTCAGCTATTTCTAATGTAAAAGACAGACGAAAAGTAACTGGCTGCCCAGAAACATACGTTACTTACGTGTTTAATCTCTGTCAGTAAGACTACGAATAAATACTATCATGTAGTATTCAGAAAGATAAAAGCTGACGTTTTTAATAGTTACGGAGAATTATTATTGGCTGTTAATGGAATGAAAGATTTACATCACTTAAGCAGCCTTCGTAACACCAAATGTAATAAGATTGTTGAAGAAAAGAGACAACACAATGGTCTAGTAGATCATTCAACAGAACAATGGCATGATTGTTTAGGTTATTTAAATTAACACGAGCTACGCGTGCTGTGAGAAAACAACGTATACGAGGAATCAATATAAAAATATTAATGATTATTTTAAATGCCAGATACGTATGTAAGGTAACATGTCCCGGTTATCGTTTTCAAAACTCCCTGAAATAAAACATAATAGGAGAGTTGGTACATTCGGATGTTTGTGGTCAAACATGTGTTATCTGATGGAAATGGCGAAAAGGTTTGATGAAGCGCCAGTTTTCAACGAACATGATATCTTCACCGTTTTCTTAAATGTCCTTCACACTATCCAACAACAAAATTTAATCGAAAACGTTGTAGCATTTTTTTTTTTATTCTGAAAATGTACCAGGGGCTTCATCTAGTGTATTAACCAAAATTACAATATCGGTTTCAAGTTCAAAGGGAACTCGACATCAGCCAGACCGTTAGTGGAATATTAAGTTTGAAGAAGATAGGCTGAACGGTTTAGCCGCTAGCGTTCTTCACAGACGCATAGACGTATTGCCGTCAATCGATTTTTTGGTATCAAGGACCCACAAAACACAGATTCTGGCTAATGAACGCGCTAGAGAATTTTTTCTAAATTTAGCAGCTGGATTTATCCACTTTTTCGTTAACTTTCTATCTTCTGCGTAATCTATAGCGGTAAAGTAAGAAAGTGACTTAACTAATGAAGCAGAACAGTATATCGTGTTAAGCGGTGTTGCTTAAGACGTAGTACTTTTGCAAAAGTTTGTGAATGAGTTGTGTGTAAAGGTAAAAATATTATAATATTATACACAGCGACAATCTTAGTGCACAAAATCTGCTGTGAAACCTATAATTCACGCACGTCCTAAAATACAAATATACATCATTTTATCAGAGAAGTAATGGAATCCGGACGGATTAATTAGGGGCATCATGAGTCAAAGTAAATGCCAGCTGACATTCTAAGAAAATTATTAACTAAACACAAACATCAGTATTGTGTTAACCTATTGTGTCTATCAAGATTATCAACGCCAAGATAGCATCGAGCGGAAGTGCTTAAATGAAAAATTGTTGTAAAAATATCACAGTTGAATAATATGCCCAATAAATACTAAGAATATAATAAAACGCTACATTCTAAGCCCTTTACTGTATTCATCAAACAGACTAGTCCTTTCCCATCTGCCCTCAAATAACCACTTCATCTTATCCGCACATTCCAACTTGCCCACATTCTTCCTTCCTCAAAAAGCTGACATCTCTCTAAAATATGTTCGCAATCTTCCTCTTCCATCTCACAGATACTACAATTTTCCCTCAGACACACACACATTTTGTTGTACTCTCATTTTGCACTGGTGGTAGTGATAGGAGTAGAGCTCCGGATAAGTTACTATTTTGTCAGCAATGCAGGAAAATTAAATATGCAGTTCGTTTACCTTTGCAAATAAGTTTTCTATAAGTAGAGAACGAATATGTGTAGTTTTTCAAATGCTGCTAATCTCACGCTTTTTTTTAAATTTTATTTTTATTTGTTTTCTTAAAAAACGTTTACTCATCTTTCGACTATTTATAGCCGAAATGAAAATTTAGTTAAAATGTTATAGTTAAAATGGGAAGGGAGTTTGAAACACTAGAAAACGTGCGCAGATCTTTTACCCCATATGTCACATACAGTTTTTACTGTTTTTTAACTGAATAAATCTAAATCTAAATGTGCACTATGAAGTCAATATTTTCTCGCTCTCAATTCATTACCTAACTTATATCTTGCTATCCTACGTCTGTCACTTTCCTTCCATTTACTTTTCAAATAGCTGAGAACATCATACATCTGAATAATTTTAAACCATTTATTACATTTTGAATTCCTTATTATTTCGTAATCTTTCTAAAATAACTTATCTTTATCTCTTTCGATCAATTCTTTACTTAAGTCCCTCTAAACTTTAAAAACTTCCAATGATTAACCTTTATTATTGCAAAAACTTTCCCATTCTCAATCAAATGTCTCGGTCTCTATGTTTATATTCATTTTCCAGCAAACTGGCTTTAATAATTCATTTCCGCCCTCTCCTTATCCTTTCCTCAAATTTATATGCCATTTAGCCCATCTCTATTCTCATTTTTTGCTTCTGTATCCTTTCTTACCATATACGCGCAGGTTTGTTTGAGCCCCGTAATATCTACCCCCACTCCTTTGCCAACATTAGTTAAATTAAGATTAAATTATAGCAACGAGCGATGTAGAGAAAATCTGCTAACCAGAAACATTCTTTCCCATGTAATAGAAACTGTTTTGCATCATTTCTTCTGTGAAAATAACCAATCTCCGCACTCCACTCGCAACTAGCGAAGCGAGGGCTCAAGAAAACGTGCGCGAATAATAACCAGGTGTGTAATAGTCAGTTCCTAAGATCCATCTTAAAAACCTTCCACGAGTTGCTTCCAGTTTCCTCCTTTCCTTTCATCCCAAAATTTCTGCCCACACCTCAAAATAAAACCAGCAATACTGCTTTATATCCTCATACCCTTTGCCCCAAAATTTCAGCACCTTGTTTCGTACCCACCGTCCCCTTCTTGTCCCCCACCGTCCCTTACCATATAGTGTATATAAATTGAAAAGAAGGGGACTCAATGGGCAGCCCTGTCTAATCCCTTGACTGATCCAAAACGTATTGATAAATTTATCATCTACCACCCTGCAACTTATTTCTTTGTATTTTATCTATCGAGTGGAAGTTGAATCCAGATCGGGGGAAGTAGGGCGATATAATCTCCATGATCCCATAGAGCTCAGCAATTCCTATTGCTTTGCCATCATGTTTTTGTATGTATTACTGGTTTTCGCCAGTATATCATGTTGATGTACTACGTATTACTAGATAAAAACACAGTAACACTTTATATACCTGTGACCTTCCTCAGGGCGTAATGCTGAGGAATGTCGCAGAATGGCGACCGAAACGTCGGCACCTTCGCCATGGACGCGGCGTTACCCGGACAGCCAATTATATACTGACTCCGGCCGCGGAAGCCTACACTCTCACAGTAAAACTTGCTCACTGCTGAATCTCAAGAGATCAGTATTTTTTGGTATCAGACAGAATTCCGCATTATGCAATGTAATACTGCAGAAAATGTTTGTCATAACAGCAAATTACGTTCACAGTAGGCTGATTTCCGCATTATTCACGTTCCGCATTGAGCAATGTCACCGAACAGTAGTATATTCAATAATTCATTGAAACTAGATCACTTATTTTACTAGAACTTCGCTAACAAAAACGCAGTAGGCCGACGTTCAGGTGAGGGCCGGATCTTGCCACACAGCGAGGGAAAAAATCACAGCCCGCAATGAAAACATACAACACATTGACAGGGCTAATGACCATAGAAGTTGATGTGCCTTTAATCGAGTAAGCAAACTAGTAAACAAGCCAACAGGTTACAAGCGCGCAGCTCTGGCCGAAATCAGCTCCGCCATGGGTTCGTTACGCAAAGGTCACCTATACTTCGGTTTTTATAAAGTGGCGGGTCAGGGCCTGCCTTCACGATGGAATATCTCACGGCATTTCGCGACTTTCTCGGTCGTACCGCTAGATGTCGCATGATCGCGACAATGTCAATAAATGCGATATGTCTAGCGACAAGAGTAACCAATCGCACCGAGAGGCGCTTTGAACGGCAGGGACGAGAACTAATATTCGGCTACGATTGTAATACACAAGCCTGCACCGCACGCCGTGTTTCAGCTCAAATAAGAGGAGAATAATGTATCTCCTCTCCGCAAGGCAATATTTGCTGAAGTTAGAAACGCCATGGTTTCCATTACAAAAAAAACAACAACAAAAAGATGTTGCTCCAACAATACGAGTTTCTGGATCGAATAATCACCGTTTTAGCCGCTGCGTTATATAACTGTGTCTATTTTATGTACATTACTCCATAAATTCGTACGCATACGAGACAGTAAAAATGGGTTTTACCATCAACCTATTTTTCGTAATCGAAGAGTACAAAACGTTTATTACGTACAAAACGTATATTCTGACCGCATGTGTTAGAAGAAGTAATTTGCTACGCCTAGAAACCGGGTTTTCTCGAAGCCATGTTTCGCGTTTTTCTGCAAAAAAAATCGCCGTTTCGAAGCAGCATTACCACATTTTCTCTTTACTATGTAAGGACGTTGTAATGCGCGGAAGGGAACCTTACCTGTGCAATGTCATAGCGGCCGACACAGAGGTGACACGTAGGTTTTCGCCAAATCAGAAGAATGAGGAGTTGGATGTCGACGTGTGCTAGACAGGTTCGTTGGCGAAGATAACCGAAAAGGAGAAAGGTCTTGTGCTGACGTTAAGATTAAGAAGCTCCACGATCTCAACAAGCAATTGCTTTTTTAATCAAAGGCATTTTATGATCCATTAAACCATTCAGAAGGTATTTTACGACATGTCGAGCCTAGTTTAGGAACGAATTTTGATAATGACCAAAGAGTGTTGTATTGTTTACTTTAAGTACAAGTTTCCCAATAGCAGGGCATTAAGGAAATTGATAGCACTCACATTAAAATGGACAATATGTTGACAACAATAAAACTTTTCCATTAATTACAACGAAATGAGAAATATTACCATAAACATTTTTATCAGCTTAGATAAACCTTCTCGCATCAATTAAAATAATGATTCACCATCATGCTTAATAGAAATGTTGACACACCATTACCTCACACAATATTATATTCAATTACACATTTCGTAAAATTTCAAAATATATCATTTTAATTTTTCACTCGTATTGTTGTCAAGTCATATTACGCTGCAAAAGTGAGGTAGACGATTTTATTTTTTATTTTGTTTATATTGTTATTAGAAAGGAAACCATACGTTTTCCATTTCGAAATACTTTGAGAGAGGTTTCGTGGCCAAAACACAAAACAAAACAATTTCGGTCATTTTTTGTTTTTGAGTAATAACATTTTAATTGTTGATCTTAGGGCAAAACTTTGACGTACTTTGAAACATCATTACTTGATTTTTTTTTCACTTTCTGTTAAATAAAGAATTAAAACTTAATAATGAAGAATTTTGTGAGTTCATGTTTGACAACGCAGATCGTAATGCGAACACATTGAATGGTCTAATAACACGAGTATTTTCCATCCCATGGGGGGAATAACTCCCTCATCTGCAATCGAGTTTCTTCAACGGCCAAATCCTCGTCAGCAATGCGTGTTATTTGCTGATACCATTCATATTGACGGTCTTCAACTGCAGTAATTATTGATAATAAAGAAAACTTTGTAACCTTGAGCACACAATAACTTTAAGTATTGGACAGCCCTTTTTGTGATTCCATTAATTCAGTCGTATTCTCTTTCCCACACAGGAAACAATAGTTTTTGATACTGAAGTATCTAATATGTGATCGAAGAGCTGTTGATAGAGTTGGCTGAGACTGCTTACTTTCTTTTGGAGTTGATGTAAAAATCAATTTTGGATTAATATACTTAGCATTACAAGATTTAGGTACAGTCACATCCTCCCACAAGAACTATTTTGAATTGATATGACTCCTTTCATCTCCCTCACAGCCACTTCACCCTCGGCCAAACTCCTCTCGCATATAAAGCACACTGAGACATACGTAGCTATCTAAACGTTATTAATTGCGAACCACCCGTTCGAAAGGGATCGAGTGGGAAACGAGCGATGCAGAAGCTTTATTAGGGGCGATGTAACAATAAATAAAATAAATATCTTTATTGGTGGCAAGGCTCAGGCCATTTAGCCTGGCTGCTCTTCCGTCAGTCCACTTTAAAAAAATGTTTAATACAATAGTTAATGAAAAGAAGGTCATTAAAGTACGTATGCAATTTGGATGAGGGTTTTTTTCACATTGAAGATATGAATGTAAGCGAGGGAGGAAGGAGTAGATAGAAGAGGGAATACTCTCACAGCATTTGTGAGATTAAATTTATTTATTTATTTATTTATTTATTTATTTCAAGTTAGGGATATATTACAGATAATCAAAAATATATTAGATTGAAGGCTATGTGAATTTACTCAGATTTAGAGAAATTATGTTTTCTGACTCAGCAAGTTAGGTACAGAAAGCATTGGAAGATTATTGTATAATTCAGTGAAAGGTTAATAAGTACTACAAAATATTTCACACAGAGGTTTTGAAGGAGCAAAAATTGCGTACGTATTATTGAATTACCCCTAGAGAAGGCTAGAAAGGGAAGGAATATCGTCAGCATACGAGCGAAAACACATCAAGTCAAAGAGTTCAAGCCCTGGGAGAAATGGAAAACGTTAGAAGATAATGTATTTCGTAATGATAATACTTGTATTTTATAATAATAACAATATTAATAATATTAGAATGTATTATAAACGTATTCGGTTATTAAATTAAGTAAAAATGAAGGTGAATATCCATCACAGGAGACACCTCAAACTCCTGAGAAAGTTAGAACGCAAATTATTGAGAAAGTTGTGAAGACATAACTGATTTCCCGGAGGCATTGCTTCATAAAGTCTAGTGGCTGACTATGTAACTAATACCCCCATTCTACCCGCATTTCTTCAATCCATCGTACAAGAAAAGTTGCGCGAGTAATAGTAGAACCTTTTCTAAAAACGACTGCCAGTATCAAAGGCAGTCATGTCTGAGGTGCACGGCAAACCCAAAATTAACCGAAATATTCAATGGCATTGCTGAATTTTGGTCTCCGCGATCATCCGCCAATAAAGCACTAATAAATGTGTATTACAGTAAAAGTATTACTACTAAATTGTAATAATACGTGCGTTTTCTGTAAAACTAATCCTTAAATGTATCGAGTAAATATGCATTACAAAGTGCAATTAAACATAATAAAGACACATACCCATCTCAAAATATTAAATCTCCTTGCTTATCTTTTCTGCAACTAAGGTTTCTAAGAATCGAATAAACCACCATTTCATGTAAAATGTATTATTTGTTTTCGAATACATACATATAGATCAGCTGGAGTTTCCTGCATTGTCCAGGAATTTATTTACAATCACCTATTACACAAGAACAAAAATGAACTCATATTTGGTGTATTTATGCCTCACTTTCATTTCAATTTCATCTTGCCCAATCCTACCCTTCCTCCACCCACAACTCCCCTACCACATTACTTCGTTTTGCTAGGATGCTACGGGCAGCTGGAAGCACATGCACAGTTGCTTAAACCTAGCAAACTTGCAGTAACCAAAGCCTTATGGAGCTATTGAAACGAATTAAAATGCACTTAGAAGGAAATTTTATGGGCTTTCAGAAACATTGAATTACTTTCATGAGATTTACTCGCTATTTTAAGATAGTTGTAAAAAACTAAAAGAGTGGTCTTTGGTGAAAAGTTTGCTTAAAGGGATAAGAAAACAGTCTCAAACTTCTATTTAGAAATAAATGTAGAGCATAATTAATATTAAAAATTAATTATTAAATTTTTAATTTTATCATGAGAAGTCACAAATACAGGCTTTTATAAAATATTAATGGGATTATAATGCATGTTCAACGTATTTCAAGTATATTTTAAAACATTAAAAATAAATTAAATACTCAGTTACAATTTACAAGCAATATAACCAAAATAGTCCAAAATATTTAGTTTACTGAAATTAATGCAAAAATAAATTTATTTATTAATATTAATTGTGAAACCATCTCAATCTTTTATTAGTAAAGAATACTACATAGGTCATGCACCATTATTGATGAACCATTTATCAAACTACTTAACGAAGGTTTTGCAAATTAATTTTAATTTTTTTCCGAGTTATAATAATCTAATGTTACTTTGTTTTATAGTGTTCCATTGGTGTTAGAAAGTGCTGTGGTGATGGATAGCTGTAAAGAGACTCAATTTGAAAATAAATTGAAGAAAATAGGAAATGTGTTCATCCTAGTAGCTGATTTTAAGAATATCATACAAATTACCATTTACATTACTGAAATGCTGCATGCAAGATCACAAGAAACACACTAAGGAATAATTTCCATACAACCAAATGTTTAATATACAGATGAATGCAGTTAAATTTTTAAATGAAGTGACACATCTAATTTAAGACCTTAAATTTACATCAAATGAAGTTTGCACTTTGGAGATAGTTCATAGTGCACTCAAATCCCCCCACTGATGGGAACACCTTTTATTTCTTTATCTCCACAACCCAAAGATTGGCGTGACATCCTTGTTAATTTTGTGAGAGAAGGCAGTTTGCTTGCCTTCACAAGCTACAAGTGCTCCAAAATCATCTTTCAAAGCATAAATACCATTCATCAGATTCACTATGAAATTCACAGTTCTCACAACAAATTAGTCAATTTTGTGAAGCATTCAATTTGCTTCTGTTCCAATCAGTAATTTAACCTGGACACATTAGCACTAAAACCTAACACAAAATATATCTCAAATTCTTCAATGCTGAAAAAATCTATACACCCACCCGATGGTGGCTATTCTTCTAATCTCAAAATTGTCAATTCATCAATCACTTTCTGATTACCACGAAACAGTGCTAGGATTACGTCACTAATGCTATTATAAAAATATTACTCACAATGGCTCTCCAGCAAACAGCTTCGTTCCCACCAACCGATTCTTCTTTAATCTGCAGGTAACACAAAACATTCTTTTTAAAATACGCGCACCATTAACACACACTTCACTTATAACTGAGACATGTGTTCGGAAATCGTAACACTAAATGATAGACCTTCTTAAATATTGACAAATCCTTTCTAACGTTATACCAAATATATAAGTGCATACATCTATTTTAATTACGCTTTCCGTTAAAGTGTTAATCTCTTCCATCTTTATTACGGCCAGACCACGATTGAACAATTTCACTCCCAAACACGAAGTTTCTGGGAGAAAGCAAGTTGACCCAGAGTAGAGAGTTTTTGCCCGCCAAAGAGATGTCCAGATCACGTGACTTTTAAAGTTTCTGAGGGCAGCACGGTTGCCTCTGGGTGGCAAGTGGCAGATGTTGCAGACTTCTCTTCGCGCAGTTTTGTGAAGGCATGGAAAGTGCAATGCACGTTCATGCCACTGCGGTGGGACCATTCCTACCCTTACGAGCATCTATTGTCAATCCTGCAACATAAAGAGATACAGAAGGTCAAGTTTAAGCTTCAAGTCTCTTTTCTCTGTTTCAGATTACTCTTACTCCAGGAAGTGCTTCGGTCGCCTATACTTCACCCGTTGATCGGGTTGATATGATGGTAGGCAGATGCTGCACCACGCGAGCTAATCGTTAAAACACAATTTATTATTTATTTTTTTAAAGTGGTCCATGACATTAGATCATTGTTCCTGCTTTATAAAATGAATATTTTTAATTAATTCGTTAACGTCTTTCCCAACGGAGCTCGAGGCACTAGAAATGTGCTTACCACTGTTAAAAAAATGCATTGTATTCGACAGGAAGAGTACTGATCACCTAATGTCATCGGCCACTTTAAGATAATCGAAGTATAGACTGTGATTTAAATATGGTATATGTGTCAATTTTCTAGTACGTCGAGATCATATTTTGTTGGAGATTTTGCACTGCCTGTAATGGTGTAATAACATTTTCGTTATGTCTGTGTACTCTTTCCTGCAGTGTGGTGTTCTTTTTCCTCTAAAATAATGTTATATTTTCATGATAACCAAGTTGTGTGGGGTAGTTAACCAGGGTAAAAAAAGGGCAGGAGAGACAGAGTAAGCTTTTTAGATTCCTGGAGATCAGAAAAGTAAAATGAAAACACCCTTGGAACAAAGAAAACGAAAGTGGATTTCTGCTTTCAAGCAATGAAAGATGTTATTTAAAGTTAAAAGCAGACTAATACATGTACTACTATTTTCGTACTTCGCAGTTCAAAGTCTAAACATCTAAACATTTTCCTACCATTCCCAAGTGAATCACCTGCACACATATTTAGATTTCTGCATCTTTGCAACAACATTAACAACCCACTAACAAGGGCATTACTAGGATATGATTTTTACAGAATATGCAATGTCAAAATATGCAGTAAAACATAATAAAAATGCAAAAATATACACTTAAAATGAGGGAAAGTATGTAAATACACTACCGGACGAACCAAAATCCATACTAAAATAAATACAAATTATTTTTGGATTAAACGTAAAGAGACGAACATACATATTGCCACTAATAGTAAGTTCACGACAAAATGGTAAATTGGATTTCAAGTGGCAAAAAGTAGTAGGAAAGTAGCGACTGATTGTCCAAAATCGATTTTCGAAGAATATGATTTGAGTGAGCTCCTCTTTCAGTGAAACAGAATCAGGACTGTGATTATAGTGCGGCGTTCGTTTATTTCATCGTTACTCAGTTCGGCGAATCGTTCCTTTGCAAGCAACACAGTGTATAGTATTCAAGAGGATAAAATAAAAAGAAATACTTGCTTACGCAGAAAGAGAGAGTTATATAGAGAAAGATATGTATTGCTGCGGGAAATAACGCAGAATTTTCGGCAAAAAAAACTCTTATTCCCGGGTTCTAGTAACGAAAAAATGGATAAATATAGTAGGAAAATTTAGAAAAAAAATCTTCTAGCACGTGGTGTAGCCGGAATTCATGTTTTGTGGGTCTTTGATACAGAAAAATCGATTAACGGCAAAACGTCAACCCGTCTGTCTGTGAACAACTCTAGCAGCTAAACCGTTCAGCTGCCGTTTTCCTCACAATTGATGATCCCCAACATCTCTGGCTGACGCCATAGCCTCTTCAATTTTAAGTCTATATTCTGTTTTCTTGTGGGGGGGGGCGTACTTTACATGAAGCCTCTGAGACATTTTCAAAAAAAACAGCCCATTTTTTAATTTCGTTTTGTTGGTGGATAGCGTGAAGAACATACAAGAGAATGTTGCAGGTTAGATTTTCCTTGAAACCACAGATTTTTCAAAAATTACGAAAGTTCAAGATTTTGGAAAGTAATATTTATAGTGTCCCGTTTCTTTTGACACTATCAATTTTGTATACCAGAAAGGCGTCGGTTCTCAACGTAAACAAATGAATGCGTCATACAAGTCAGTCACATTTTACATTTAATCCGTTCTACATTTAAACTGCGGAGAGACTTTTCTGGCGCGGTATAGAAAGTGGTTCGAAAATTTCTACAGTTTACTCCGCTGTAAAACGCAACACGTGTCGCGTTGTATTTATTAAAATGAACAAACGCCTCCTATACGTCATTTTATCGCAGATTGAACAAGACTCTCCTGCCCCGTCCCTGCTGGAGATGCGACATCGATATTGATGTTTTCAAAACATCGATGTGTTTGTAGAAACATCGATGTAATAACACCGATGTTTTTTAGACATCGATGTTTTTTTCCGATGTTTTGTTTCTGAATGAAAAATCCCCACGATCACAATACTGTACAAGTTATAATATGAAATAATAACTGTTGGTTTGTGTTGGAAGCAAAAGAACGTTGTTTGCCCTTCCTTCATCGACCCAACTCCCACGCCCGAAATGTCCTCCCTACCCTTGTATTTCCTCTTTCTTCATATTCTTTCTTCTCATACCCTTATTCCAGGAACTGAAGAGTACCGACACTCTCAAATTAACTTGCACCACGCCGACTTGCATCACGCGCAACTACACCCAGAATGACAGCCGCGCACCCAGCGCCCAGGAGAGGCAGCTGCTGTTCGAGCGCCGGGACCGCGCGCTCTCCTGCGGCGGGCAGCGCAACTAGCACGCGCGCTCCCTGGCCGCGGGCGTTCGTACTACCACGCGCGCTCTCTCCCGCCAAATAGGGCTCTAGATCGGCCGGCGCTCTGGAGGTCAGCAAGTTGTGGTTTTCCTCCCTGTAGTTTTCTAAATTTTTGGCAAACATGCCTACAGCTATTTCACAAAGATTCCTTCACAAGAAAGTATTTCAAACTATTTCGTACTAACGTGGACAAATTATCCATTTTTAAAAATCTTAACACAAATATATTTGTTTTTTATTAACAAAACATTCAAATATAACTTCATTAACTTGTTGTATCTCAGCGTTTTAAAATATTCACAATATTTTGAGATACATTTATATTGTTGTACGTACAAAGTTAAAACTTGAACAAGTAATACAATTGGCAACACATATTTCAAAGAATTGCATTTCATTTTTGGCAACGAATATTAAGTTTTAATATCCAAAGTCACTGTGTTGCTCAAATTTTACAATATGGTAAATATCACTGACAAAATTTGTTTTATAAATATAAAGTGTTTTGATAAAAAAAATAACAGTCATATACGAATCCTCTCTTTTAATATGGGTATCACTAATGTGATTATTAAGTCGTGAATTGTTAACGCACTTCAACTAGTGGTGCTAAAACACTACGTATTTTCCTGCCCGTATTTTCACGCGAAAAGTATTGAAATTTTCGAAAAATTGTAAATGACCTTATTCGAAAATCTATCTTTAAGGAACAGATTTCATTAAGAGGAAACATATCTACCATTAATATTTTAGTTCCAGGAAGACTACAATACAAATTTGAACTTCTACAATTTTTGAACTATCGGGAATTTAACGATCGCGAGATCTGCTCAATGATGGTATTTAATAGGACAATTTCACGAATGAGATTACGCCCAACAGTTCCAAAACGCGCCAAATATTGAAAATATCTAAAACCATGTTAAAATCAAAGAGATTTTGATATAATTCATACACTGTTTATTGCACATCAACGCAGCGATCGATACATGCCGCCTCCTAAGATACGAGAGTCGGAGTTTATGATTGGCCAGTAGGTAGGAGAGGTAAGAAAAATTGGATAGAAAAAGCAACACTTTTTAGATACACCACCCTGTTTGCAGCATTTTATATGTATAAGCATAAGTAATGTAAACACTATGGGTTTTAATTTCATGAGTAGAATAGCCATTATAATTTGCTTTCTGCTTTTGTCATTTGCCGTTGTTAATCGGTTATTGAGGCGGACGCTGCTGTTTTTTTCGGACTGAGATTTCAAAGAGCGGACGAGAAAGTTGTATTGCGTGTTTGTTAGCGATCCGGCACTGTTAAATTTGAACATATCAATAAAAATTGTATTCTTTACATTTAATTCACAAAATGTTTTAAAAAGACATTACCTTCAAGCGGTTAAAAATGCTGCAATTAACACAAAAATATACTCAGAATTTGCCGCTTTTCAATTAGGAGCGATTGGCGCCCAAATCAGATGTGGCTAGGTGCAGCCTATAGGCATTCTTGCGCGCGGAGGCAAGTGCCGTTGAAGCGAAGGGAGCACACCAGAGGCGCGCTGCACAGCAACGTCACAGGCCCTCCCACGTCTGTCGTGTAGTTGCACGGCTGTCCCCAACCTGCGACAAGTACACAAACACTCGTCAGCATTGGAAAATAGGAATTCACTAGTGGAAACCCGCCCGTGCAGTTTGAAGTCGCATTTGCGTTTTTCATTGTGTGTTTCCACTACACTTCTGAAGTGATATGCAATTTAAACGATGAAAGCACCGGTGGTTGTGGTGAACATGGCAGGGTCAGGCGAGGCAGTTCAGGGAGAGGAGTGTAGAAAGCAGCAGAGTGGATTTATGCAGTTCCGTGTTGGACAGGGCAAGTCATGGTGGGGATACACTGTAGGAAAATTTCTTTCCTTTTCCTGTCTGAATTTTTTCGGGCTTAGATGGCTCATGGCATCAGTTCGTGTCACTGCAGTGCTTCTGTCCAGGAGGCCCTCGGTTTCGAGCCCCGACTGTGCGGCAGAATTTTCGACTCTAGCTAGACAGCTATACTACGATATACTTTTGTATACTCGACAGTTCCCGGCTGACAAGAGGGGGGGGGTATCCGTTACCCAAATAGAGACTTCATATTGTGATGATGTCACTGCAGAGTTGCCGATGCTTATTAAAGAATAACCTTAACATAAACCTTATAGCGGCAAGTGACTATAAGTTTAAGCGCGCCATTACTTCTTTGGTTAGGCATCGTGTGTGCGGTCCTGTGTCGTCTACTGTTGGGTGCTCTTATTGCGATTTGTTTCTTGCTACTGTTGTGATCTCAGGCAAGAACTACCACGTTTCTGCCGCCCGAGTATTTATTTACGTCAAAAACAGTTAAAAACTGTGTGTGACGTGCTAAAAAAAGGGAAAAGATAATTTGAAGTTACATTTATGTCCAGAAGTAAAACAAGGAAGCTATCTCAGCATTTGTTCGAGGATCAGGGCCACTGGACGACAACCTGATCGAGATGGGCGTCATTGACTCAGAAGCTGAACTACAATACTTGTTACAGGCTCTTTACAATTATACAATCCAAATAGTAAATAGTGCACTAAATGTCGTTGTTAAAGTTAATATTACTTTCCATTAGGATGATCGGTATAGTCTCTAATTGTATAGAAATAGTTATGCAGTAGAAAAGATTTTACTTGGACTTAAAATTTTGTATCCAATATAATCGTTTAATGTCATCTGGCAAGGTGTTGTAAAATAATGTACATGTATTGTGTGTGTATTTTTTGAAGTGCAAGCGAAACATCTCTTTACCCGCACCTCAGCTGTCAAGTGGGCAGAAATATAATTCGGATAATGCGTCGAATAAGCCGCTGTCTGGAGGAGGGTTCCGTGATTTCTCGGATCAACTCCAGCCGAATGCCGAAACAGTATTCTAGCAAACGGGTCACGTACCGCGCGCGATCTTTCCTTCCTCTTGGCTGTCCTATCCTCACCCCGTGGCCCATTTGTTAGGGTTCTGCTCCGGCATTCGTCTAACACTGATCGAGGAAATCACGGAAGAGAACCGATCATCGCAGCCGGCCGCTGGAATTCCCCTCCAGACATAGGTTGTATTCGACCTAATGTGTAGCTAGTGCCGAAAATCCTTCCACTTTCGGGGCTGGATGGCTAGAACATGCCGGAAGTATTGCAGTGACATCACGTGATGCTTTTAGCAACTAAGGTTTGCTAGGTGGAGACAAATGACAACTAGTGGTGCTAAAACAACACGTCCTTTCTCGCCCGTACGTTCAAGCATAACCACGCGAAATGTTCTCAAATTTTATAAAATTGTCCATGATCTTATTTCAAAATCTATCTTTAAGAAACAGATTTCATTATGGGAAAAATCTCCTTCTTCATAGTTGTGACGGTAGGTAGACAACGAAAATGACACATATAAACCATAGTCTTAAACGTCCTTCACACCATTCAACAACAAATTTAATAAAACACGATGGAGCCATTGTTTTGAAAATTTTGAATATGTCCCAGGAGCTTCATGTAAAATACCTCCAAAATTAAAATATCGGGGTCAAATTGTAGAGGCAGCGACATCAGCGAGTTGGATTGGGGAGTATCCATTTAGGAGAGAATCGGCTGAACGGTTTATGAGCTAGCGTTGTGCACAGACAGACGGGCGACAGACGTTTTGCCGTCATTCGCTTTTTCGGTATCAAGGTCCCACAAAACAGGCTGCACAACGTGATAGAGGACCCCCCCCCCCTAAATTGATCAACTGGATTTATCCACTTTTCCATTTCCAGGGCCCAGCAATGAGAGTTTTTTCTGTCGAAACTTCGCCGTGTCTCCGCGAAGCATTACACAACTTTCTCTCCACCGCGTAGCGACCCACTTACCCACAGTGGTGACGCAGATATCGCACACGCTGCAGACGCCGCCGTTGGCCACCACGTGACCGCCGGCCGCGCTGCAGTTGGCGGCATCGATGTGCGGGCAGACGATGAAGGCCACCTTGCACTCCTCGCCCATCGGCTGCTCGCAGCGGTGCATCACCGTCGTCGACGCGAGCGCCGCCGCCGCCGCACCCACGGCCAGGAGGAGAACTACCCGTGTGCCCATGGCCTCGGAAGAGGAACTGTCAGTAATGCGTTCGAAGTTATATTGGTGTACATTGATCACTGCCAGAAGCTTTGATGATGATGAAGATGATGATGATGATAATAATAATAACAACAACAATAATAACAGCAACAGCAATAACAATAGTAATAATAATAATAATAATAATAATAATATTAATGTTTTTATTAATTGAATCGTTTATTTCAGAAACCCGTCAAACGCCAAAATCTAAAACACGCTTTAGCAACGGATTACTGTTCCGGGAGGATAGACACATCGTTTAGTGCATATTTATATGAAAATTATTCATTTATCAACACCTTTAATAAAAAAAATTGTAATCTGAAAAAATGGGAGATTTATTTCCATTCTTCTCGAAAAGTGGAATTTGGCATTTGCCGGGTTACTGGAATAAACGATTCAATTGCGAGGCTCAGACCTTAGGACTTGCTCTCCACCTTACCACTGAATTTACATACATACAGAGTAGTAACATTTTAAGAGGGGAGGACAAGCTGTACATATACGTCTGGGAGTACTAAACTAGGGACCATCCCGGCTTACACCTTAAGCGATTGAGTAAACCCAGAAATCCTCAATCCTTTTTCTCCAATTCAACTATATGATATTTTGTTTTAACCAACCGTAGTCCAAAAACAATTTTTTCATGATCGCGGAAAAACGTGATGTGTGTATGGACCATGATGTTTTTTTTTGTTTTTTTTAAAGAAAAGTTATTTTACCAAAAGAGTCTCTGGGCAACGGTTCTTTGATCAAAATCACTCAAACATTCGGAGTTAATAACTTCGGACAGGGGCCAATTCTGTTCACAACAACACAGTCAGAAAATGACGAATATACTACAGTTCTAGTAACACTTCCCTAGCTAGCTACAGTTCTAGTAACTCAAAAAATTTTTGGGATAAGGTTGTTTCTTAAAAAAAGTCAATTTTTCGAAAGTGTAAGATTCATTCATTTTTGTTTTCAGTCGCGACATCCACAAAAGACGTTAGTTCCGTAATTGTAGTACATGATTTTCTTTACGGGAGGTGTCAATTCATCCTTTCCCGATGGATGGTGAGATCCGACACCGACCTAGACCGTGAGAGGCACATCAGTGATATCAATTGACACTAACACCCCCCAGCGCCTCAGCGTGTGTGATTTTTCTCCAAGCAGGTATCTCCATGATAAGGTGTGGCAAGTAAGTGTGTGTGAAAGTATGGGGTGGGGATAAGACATAAAAGAGGATGGAAAGATAGCACGAGGCCCGTGGTCCGTCGGTTAGGATACTGCTCCGGCATTCGCCTTGTGTTGATCAGAGAAACCACGGAATCAGAGCAGCCGGCCGCTAGAATTCTCCTCCAGACAGCGGCTAAATTCTACCTATCTAACAAGCTAGTGTCGAAAATCCTGTGGGATTCGAAACTCAGAACCTCCCGGTCAGACACTGCTGCAACATCAGTTCATGATCTGAGTCGCCTTTGCCGGTGATCATTCATTTGCTATTAATTTGATATAATTTGGAAAAAAATATTGATAATGATCTGATAAAAAATTGATCTGAAATTGTCCTTTTTTAAAAAGAATATTCGTACTATTAGCAAAATGGAACTTTTATTTCGTTTCCGATGAATGAGGGCTTATCGTTTGCGTATGAAAAAGAACGAATCCTTTTAGAATACATGGTTATATGACAATTAATCAGAAATATCAGCAAATAATATTATTTCATGCCAATGCTGTAATTATATGCTTTGAAATCCATGTATAATGTAGAGAGATATTACTGTAACGCAAAGCCCTGAATTCCATACGGCGGAAATTTTGAAAACAACATTTAATGGTCAATGAAGTAAAATAACTTCAGATGATCTTAAAATATCCCAAATGATACTTAAATTTAATACATTGATGAAACAACAGAAATTAAGAAAAGAAAATATCGCTGTTACCATTCATTTTTATTTTCTACTTTTCTGACGACGTGAGTGTTTGTACACGTAGCCTACCGCGGCTCGAGTCCATTACTTCTAGGCTGTCCGGGTACCCTCACTACCCTAAAGAAGCCTGCGACATGACAGGCGAAACGTCGGCCTATCTGCCAACGACGCGACGTCCCCCGGACAGCCTAGAAGTGACGTGAGTGTTTGTTGCAATCATGAGTTTGAATTCAGCTGAAGTGATGTAGGAATAAACTCCTTTGGTGTTTGGCAAAATTAAAGAATTTCAATTCATTGGTTAAATAAATAAAAACAACGTATCCCGTTTGATCTTTGAAAGAAAAAAATTCTGAGGATAATATTTCATTGTTATTCACATTTACTACATTAAGCTTTTTGTATGTATGTATTTATGTATATATGTATGTATATATGTATGTATGCATGTATGTATGCATGTATGTATTTGGCATTTTGGATCGATAGTCCGACCCTGACGGCCAGATACCTGTGCCCCCACGCCTGGCTCTAGTTAAATATCCATACCTCGCGGTTAGAGCGATATGTGGCGAACACGACCTATTCCCTTCACAGTTACTAGAAAACTCCACTTCCATGATCTTTCTATTCCACACACAGCTGCAGAAACTGAGATGAATTGAAAGATAAGCTACAACTCTATTCTTGCCCCGACCGGCAATCGAACCCCGGATCACACCGCGGGAAGCTAGCTGCTACCATGAGCCACTTCATTAAACTACTTCGTAGGATAAATAATATACGCTACTACTCACTCTCGTTCTATCTGTAGCAATACAGCAACTGGTTCACTCGCGGTGACGTGCAGACGCGCACTGACCGCCAGAGGCGTCGGGAGATCGGACGTAGCGCGGAAAGCCATCCACGTGTCCATGACGTCACAAACAGGAAACGCCGGTCTGCCCGGAGGGCTTCGTCCTGCTGATTGTCGCGTGCTCAGAGTGATTACCGCGTTTTCCTGACAATGGGAAGCAAGAAATGCCTTCAAACGATGGGACGTGAACTAGCGGTGCTACAACATCACATACTTTCTCCCATTACTCCTAAATTTACAGTTTTCGAAAATGTAGAGATTTCAAAAAAAAAAGAACTGCGTCATTCTTTTCCTCTTCTTCTATACGAGGGAAAAAAATATGAAGAAAAAATTGGAGCAGTTTTAAGCCAAATGTGTTTGCATTAATTTCAAGAAGAAATTACGGGGAAACTTCCCATTAAAAATAATGTACATTACCTTTTACAAAGAAATGCTTCTAGAGCAGATTTTGTTTAAGGCAAAAATATTTATCTTCAATTTTGAAGTGATCAAATGTAAACTTTATTAAATTTTAGAAAATACAGAGATTCTGTCGAAAAAGACTAACAGCATTTTTACTGTGTTTTCACAGATTCGGATGGACGGACAGGCGGACTGTCGAACATATGCTAAGCCATCATTCCATATTTAGGTATATCAAGGACATGTATCACAGAACGTATATTCCGACTTTACAATGAGTTAGAAGAAGTAATTTACTGTATATTGGAATCTTACGAAGTAAAGGTGAGAAATTAAAAATCCCTTTCTCTGCCCACTTCTTTCTCCCTGAGCAAGAGTTACCAACTGACCCTGCAATGAAAACTTTCGAATACAATGGTTATATGCTAACCGATAAGGGGCTAATTACATTTACAATATTTGAAGAGAATTGTACTGATATTTCATCGTTAAATGTTTAAACCCAACAATTTAAAAATAATAAATACAATTGTAATATGTACTAAGGCGTACAAAAAGGTTTATTCAATGTGGAATAATAAAAAATGGAAAATTTTGAATGTTCTACTTTCTGCAGCACAAACGTTACATTTCTAAATTTCCACCGAGTACATTAAAACAATGTGAATTTACAGGAATCTTTTTAGAGTCTTTCACGTGATTTCCTTTATGTCTTTCTCAACTAACTTCGTTAGAAGAGAAAGTATTGAAATCGTGCTTCCGAAAACGACCAATTCTCGACAGAAAAAACAATATTGTCGAGCCCCGCTAACAATAAAGTTGATATATCCTGGTCCTGGTAAACTAATGGACCCGGCAATGCTTTGCTATTAATACACTTCACCTGCTTCTGGTCACGTGATTGTTAATTACGTTTTTCGTTTCGCTTTGCAAGAATTTCAATAAACGAAAGACTCTCTCCGTCTCTCTCTTTCTCTGACTCTGTGTTTCACTCTTTGCGTCTCTATCTGTCTCTCCGGGAGAAATTTCACAATCGCAAGGGCAGAATACGCATTGACGACGTCTTAATAATCGTACTTCAGTGTGCGGCGGGCTGCATAGAGCGCCCTAATCAAGGCTCTTGAGTCTCCATGAAATCATCATCAACGCGCGTCTATATGCACTGGCATACGCAAATTCTCATTGTACAATACCTATATACTTCCCGAAAGTGCAAGCAATAAGTTGACAAAGTTTTATCGCAATGGGATGAACGGTACGGCAGCGCATTAAGCACGTACCAAAAACAAACATTCCTCTTTTTATATTTTGGAGTACTTCCTCTAACACTTGTGGAGCCAGAATCGACGAAGAGGGGGGTTAGTGATACTGAAACATCGGTTGACCGTAAAACGTCTGTCTGTCCGTCCGTCCGAGTTTGAAACGGATATTTTAATAACTGGCAAGACTTTTCATAAAGTCACAACAATATTCAAAATTTTCGCAAAACGTGCTCCGAACTGTTTGTTTAAAATTTGTTCTTTGGTAGCATAGAGAACGTTTAAAGCACAGTAACGTAGCAGTCATTTGTTAGACGTATTTCCTGCCTAGTAACAGACGTTGTGAGGGAACTCAAAATAATCCAGCTGAATGCTTTGAGAGGACTATGTGAATACTATAATGCAGCTTCTCAGGCCCACGATAGCTCTGATAGATTAGCTGTAGATAATTTTCTGGGATATTTGCATAAGTACCCGATGTATTGACACTCTGGAATTATTTTTGAAGTATTAAAACTATGTTGTTGTTGTTAAGAAAGAAGGTAATTTCTTAAGAACAGCTGGCCCGTGCTTGACATTGCTGATGATTGCTCCACGCCACAAGCATGCGGTATTCTTTGAACGCCACAGCGCTACACATGCCGCCATTGTCACTCCGTGTCGTGTCTGTCGTGTTGTTGCACATGGCACGAAGAGCGCGAGTGCAGCAGCAGCCGCAGGGCGAGCAAAGCGCTGGAAGGGAGGCGCTGCGCGTGCGCGTGCGCGTGTGCGTGCGCGTGTGCAGCTGAGGAGCGCGACGCGCACGCGACCCCGCCAGCAGCTGCGTCACGTGGCGCCCCGCGCCCTCAGCTCACGGCGCCAGCCGCGATGCGCAGCAGGGCTCTTGTCACGAACTATCCCACTAATAAATAGATAAATAGATAGATAGATAAATAAATAAATAGATAAAAACAAATCCCTTTCACTTGGGGATTTAAAAGTTGGAATTTACCATTTTTTTGTAAATTATTCTTTAAAAATTCGAAGTGGTTTCAAACTGTAACGTACAAACATAACATCACTTAGCATTACATTCCACGTCCACGCCCTGAACAGTGGTGTTTCAACAGCACGTACTTTCTCGCATTATTTGTGACAGCTTTGTAGTGTACTAACTAGGGGTGCAAAAACAGAGCATTCATTTTTTCGCCCGTATTTTCACGTAAAAGTACGCTAAAAGAACTCAAGTTGTCGAAGCATTGCACTTGACCTTATTTCAAAATATATATTTAAGCAACAGATTTTATTAAAGGAAAAATCTTTCACTTTAATATTTTACTAGTAGGAAGACTTCGAAAAAAATTTTAACTTTTGCAAGTTTCGAAATATCAGTGTTTTCAACGATCATGAGATTTGCACCATTCTTTTAAACGTCCTTCACACAACAAAATTAAATCAAAAACGATGGCGACATTTTT
Source organism: Gryllus bimaculatus (assembly GCA_017312745.1). NCBI lineage: Eukaryota > Metazoa > Arthropoda > Insecta > Orthoptera > Gryllidae > Gryllus > Gryllus bimaculatus. Next base: position 550,339 of record BOPP01000054.1, on the reverse strand, counting down.
TAAATTTTGAAAATGTCCCCCCGCCGACCCACATGGCGCCGACCTACATGTCGGCTAGCAGGGTTTTCCCCAACCAGGTATCTCGCAGTCGCGGGACACCGCCCCAACCTGCACAAAGTTCTAACACGCAAGACTCACCGAGCTGGATACTCGGATTGGCAAGAAATTTTATCTGCTTTATCTCAACACATTTCAAAATCTCAAATTTTTACATGCTGTGAAGCATTGCAAGTAGTGTTTTTGCGACAATTAGTATTTGAGTCATCGACATTGCTATGTCATGACACTACTGCCTAGCTCGTCGCTTGTTCTATGTCACTCATACGCCACGCCGCCGCTATCGGCCTATGCGTCAACAGGGTTCCAGTTGCCTTGGAGGGCAGGCGGGGGCACAAAAACGGGTGTTTACATTGCAGGTTCAGAAGGACAAGTAGGACGAGAACACATGCTTCAGTAATTTGAATGCAACCATTGAATATATATATATATATATATATATATATATATATATATATATATATATACTTAATATATTATTATTTATATGTGTGATAGGATTTAACGATTACAGTGGGGTTTAATTAATCAGACAAGACGTTAAATAATAAATACGTAAATAAATAAATGCGCAATAAAACAGAAAACAAATAAAAATAATAAACAGACATAATAAACAATACATAAATAACAATTAAATAAAAATTGTAAATTTCACTCGTGAGACACGCATATTTCTTTAAAAAAAACAAACAAAAAAAAAAAAAAACCATTCGTGTGCTTACTAACACTCTCCACAGAACGTGTGTCACTGTGTACATCAGATTAACAAGATACCAGTGATGACGTTTGTCCTCGTTGAACGAAGGCGCTTGGTACTCTGACCCCGGTTGATAGTCGCCGCGTAACACTTGCAAAGCAACGATTTGCCCGCTGCGGGAAACGTGGAGGTCACTGAATCAAAATGCCAACACAACACTATTCCTAACATTCCATAGCACTTCAAAATTTGTATGCATAGGTTTTGCAAGGCGAAATTTCCTGACAATCCGAGTATCCAGCACGGTGAGTGTTGGGTGTAAGATCCTGGCATGTGTAATATTGGAGTGCGTGGAAGCGTGAGTGCCTGAGACTAAGGCGTGAGAAAAGGTTCAGGAAGAGAAAGGAAAAACCGTGCACAGTGCGTGGCCCGATTGTTAGGGACATTTGCCTTGCGTTGATCGCAGAAATGACGTAATATTAACCTATCAGAGCAGCCGGCAGCTTCAATTCTCCCCCACATTCAGAGAGAGGCTGACTTCGCACTGGCTCCGCTGCTAGTATCGAAATTGTCTTCTCCGACAGGTCCGAACTCGAACCTAGTATCTCCAGGCTCCGAGGCTCTGAAGTGACATCGATATTGAAGCCCCGAGCCCTTTAAGCATCTCTCTGCGCTTGAGATGTTAAGACTTAAATTTAGATTTAGATTTATTCAGTCAAAAAACAACAACTGAATGTGACGTCATTTTAACTGTAAATAGTTGAAAAATGAGTACAAGTTTAACATAAATAAATAAAAATAAATTTTAAAGATCGCAAGATTAGCAATATTTGGAAAAAAATAGATGTTTTCGTTCCTGCGTTATAGAAAACTTATTTGCATCGGTACACCAATTGCAAGTATGATTTTTCTGCATAGCTAACAAAATAGCAACTCGCCCTTCCGTCTACTCTTACCATTACAAGCAAAAGGAGAGATCCACAAAACGTGCGCATAGTGAAGCTACATTTCCGTCCAGAAGCACAACAAGGGGCCGTCTCAGCATTTGCTCAATGGATCAGGGAAACTGGACAAAAACGTGATCGTGATGGGTTTGTTTTAAAACATCTCGCTCACAGGATCCGCGGCGTTCTAAGACGCAGTGCCACTCAATTCCGAGTGTGGAATGCACAGGAAAAATCTTCCGCTGTACAAGTTGTGTATTTGTTGAGTGCGCGCAACCATCAGGCGGAAGGGGGCGATCGTGCGCCATCAATAGACGCCACTTGTCAACAGACGTCGCTGCGTGCAGCGCCACCTGGCTTTGGTTCTTGACCTTGTGTTGCGATCTCCAGGCGGCCTCGACTGCGTGGCCGGCGAGAGGGGGGGGGAGTGTCAGCTGTAGATGACGCAGGAGGCTTTGTCTTGGGCGTAGGAATTCGGCATCCATGTCGATGTTTGCAAAACATCGATGTTTTATGAATTTTTCGATTTATTCGACAAATGGGATAGTTGAAAAAAATGAAATCATTAGGCATGTAAAGTTTCCATATCTTAAAAAAATATTTTTGATCTAAAACTTAATTTAAAATGATAATTCATTAATTTTCTTGAAATTATGAACAATATTAATTATTTTTGGTACAAGTATAAATTGCGATGGAAGATTCCGGTACAAACGAGGCACAAATGATTTAGAATGATTCCGATTTTTCGATGGGGGTGGTGACAGGGCTGGTATTAGAGTTTAAAGTGAAGCTTCCACCCCCACTTTAAAATGGCTATATGTTAATTATTTTTTTATACAAACGAAAATTATGGTTGAAAAATCTTGTAAAAACGATGTAGGTACAAACAAATTTTGTTTGGACAATTTTTTTAACGGTGGTGGAGGTGCCAGAGTGACGTTCGCATTACACATTGTAATGTCTGGATCTTAATTAATTTATTTGGTACAAACGAATATTCTCGTGCAACAGTTTGTTACAAACGATTTAGAATGGTTCCCTTTTCTTTAAATTTGTTATATCTAAATCGACGCAACACGCCTCCTAACTCCGTAAGGAGCGTTGGCGCGCTGGAGTAATCCTCCGTTAATAAGCGCCCTCTAGGGGCCAATGTTCTTACGATGGTGGCATGCCAGTGTGGAATTGGCACTACCATAATAATTAATGAAAGTGCTCTAACTTGTAAGTGGTTTTGGTACAAACAAATGTTATTGTAGAACAAATGGGTTCAAACGAAATACAAACGAATAGTAATGATATAAGTGGTTTTCACTGTGGTGGCGGTGTCAACATCACGCGCATATGTTTGTTCTGCCACTCATCCTTAGTACATCAACGTTCATTGCGTTGGCTTTTTGTGAATTAACTCGAAACTCGCTTATAGGACTAGAGACCTATCTCCACTGGTGAAGACAATAATAGCGTGTGTTTCTATTTCCCAATCTAAATACCTATAAGAAATTTTGTTAGAAATGTTTTCAAGGGTGTCGCTGCTATTTATACAGGTATTTAGCATTGTTAATTTTATAGTACGTGTAATTTTTCTTGCAAATTTCTCTTATGTGAAATAAAATATTGGGAAATGAATGTAGCAACATATTCAAAAGACTACAGTAATTGATACCTGATTCCTCATTTGAATGATATAACGAGTTTATCATTTTATTGAGTTCTATGAAAGCGTTCCTTGGATAAGAGAAAAAAACAACTGAATATTTAGAAATAATTATCTATTTACTATACTACACATATTCAATCAATTATAATGTAATCAGCAGATAAAACTGTTAAAAAGTATACGTTGAAAATTGATGAAAAGGAACAAAATTAGGAGGAGCAAAAAATGCAAAATGCACTGTCATATAAATAGGACAGTGGTAAAAAAGGGCTTACCAAAATTGTCACAATTTGTGAAACACACAGAATAAACGTAGTTTTAAACAACGGTTTTGAACAACGGTGACTTTGGGGGATATACAGAGTCTGAATTTTTCTGACATTGTGAGGTGTCTAGCTTATTTAATTCTGTGTCACTTAAAATGGTATGCCTCAATAACAAGAGCGAGCAGTTCCTTGTTTATGGCTGCTATTATTCATCTTCTTAACATTTATTGTCCTAAGTATGAACTATTAGGAACAAGATACTCCACACTCAGATTAGAGAAGTGCGCTTGAGTAGACAGGATGTATTCGTCACCCAGGTAGCGGGATTTTCCTGCCGCACCCAGTTGCAAGAGGGTTGAGGTAACGAGCGCCCCCCTCCCTACTTGAGGAATTTCCATTGTAATCCGAACAAAACAATAGTAGGAAAAATTTCATGTCAATGGGAGTATCCAACATGGTGAGTGTTGCGAGTAAGCATTGACCCAGAGTCAGAAATCATTTGAAGATAAAATTAATTTATAGGTATACAAAGGAGAACAAGTAATTTAAAGAAAAAATTTAGTGACGTTTTTGAGAAAATTTTCAAAATATCCGAGGTAATTCATGTAAAGTACGCCCAAATTTTAATAATAATTTTAATAATTTAAATAATGTTTTTCAAAATCGTGGCGCCTTGAGTGGAGAGCCATATCGAACGGAGAATAAACATTTTTGGAAAAGTTTGTACGTATAGTTTAGGCGCTGACGGGGTCCACAGACAGACGCAAACGTTTTTAAGAAAAACACGTTTTCGGTATTGGAGGGTCCCCCAAAACGTGTATTTCCCTTGAAATCTCGAAATCAGTTGTCAGTAGTATTACATAACTTCCCTATACTACGTATATTACTCCGTATATACTGTACGTACGTATACAAGATTTTAGTGATGCTACAGAATGGCACCGACTTTTTCGTATTTTCCTTGGTATGCGCTAGCTATTAGGACTTTGCTCTGACTCTAGCAGGCTGCCATCTATCGTCGCTGAAAATACATTATTTTGATATTTTTCCAAATCTTCGGTCTCCTAATATCAGAACCAAAATATGTCTTTAAGAATATTAAAGGAGAGTAAAACTGTCCAAATGGCAAATTTTCATTGAAAAATGTGGAGCCGCTTTTTGCAGTAGTGACCTGTCTTGAAACTGCCCTGACGAAGACTGCGACATGACAGGGGAAATGTCGGCGTTTCAGCCAACGACGCGGCGTTACCCGGACAACCAAGAAGTTAAACATAGTTTATTTGGATTATTATTAAACTAATGTTTAATTAAGAAGAAGAGACAGGAATTAAAATTGATTTATGTAATTCTATATATCTGATCTCCATGGATGAGTTGAAAGCAGCCCTTAACACAACAAAAAATAAAGTCACCTAGTACTGATAATATTAACATGGAATTGATGAGATATTCATCAAATCAATGTATGCAGAGACTTCTCAAATTTATTAATATCTGCTTGTCCCCTCCATATGTGCCGGAAGAACCGTCTACTTTGGAGAAGTGATGTGTCATCGAAAACAAAACATCGATGTTTGGCAACATCGATGTTCAAAATAAAAACACCATTGTTAATAATACATCAATAAAAAATCATCGATGTTTTTGAACATCCAGCATTACATTCGTGCGCAACAAAACTATTTAATTTGACAGTGGCTGTGTATATTAATTTGCAATTAAAATTTAGCGAAAAAACGTTAAAAAACACATCTCTACGTGCAAAAAACGAAGTAAATACCAAGGCATTAGGATCATCTCGGATGAGGGATAATCTGCTCGATGAAGGTTGTAGAAACCGCGTTCGCTTCGAACACATAAGACAGTGATGTCATCAGTTATTATTTCGTATTTTAACTTTTACATGATTGTGGTTAAGGGCATTTTTCATCCACAAGCGAAACACCGAAAACGAAAAAAAACATCAATCACAAAACATCGATGTTCAATAAACATCGGCGTCGATGTTTAAAACATCGATATTTTTATAGAAACATCCATGTTTTGAAAACATCGACATAGATGTCGTACCTTGTCGATATTTTTGAATAGGGTGGATGACTGGGTGTCATCGCGTGGTGACGGCTGCACAACTTCAAGTGAGTGCTCATAAAAGAAATTGACCCGGGCGTCCCAGTGGCCTCCTCGGGGACGCCAATTACTCGGACCTCGGCCTCGCTCCGATCCGTTGGCACCGACAACTCCCCCCTGCCATTTCACGAGGATCGGACGGCATAAAGCGTCAGCTTTTCTTGCTTTTGTTTTCCCTATACCGCTTATGTAGTACAGAGAAAGTTATGTAATGATGCGCGAAAAAAATAGTGAAGTTTCAGCAGAAAAACTCTAATTGGCGGGTCCTCGTAACGAAAATGTGGATAAATCCAGTTGCTAAACTTAGAAAAAAGTCCTCTAACACGTGGTGTATTAGTTTTATAACTTGATACCGAAAAACCGATTGATAACAAAACATCTGCCTGTGAAAACAAAGCGGTTAAACCGTTCAGTCGATTTTCTCCAAAACTGCTTTCGTTCTTTCGATTTGGATGATGTCGCTGCCCCTTGAATTTGAAACCGAGATTTTAATTTCAGGAGTACTTTACATCAAGATTCTGGGACATTTTCAAAAAATGACTCCATTGTAACATTAACTACGCCCTGATAAAGGCCGCAGAATGGAGACAGAAACTTTAGCACCTGCGCCCTGGACGCGGCGGCTCCCGGACAGCCAATTAAATACCGACTCCGGCCGCGGAAGCCTACGCTTCCCACTGTCTACACTGTTCGTCTGTGCGTCCGACTGTCCGTTGGATTTGAATTGTGATCCGTGATGAGAAAGTACCCTCTTACACTGGCTGGTTGAAAATGCTCGGTTGACATATTTTGTATTTTGGCATACATCACAAGTGGCAATGATGCGCCGAATTTTCCTATTGATATAATTCCTGTAAGCAAATTTTTAATAAGAATATTTATCATTTTACTATAAACATGGGCAGAATATCGATGCATAAAATTCATTAGTGTTTCCGTGCTTTGTTTGGAGATCCAAATGTATAAATATCTGGCTCTTAACTGACTCTAAACAAAACAATGTCTATTTCAATTTTGAATATCTGCTGTATAGCAAAAGGTTCAGTATCATCTTGTGAATTTCCAAAACGAATCTGTCTTATTGGGCCAATTTTAGGGTCATTCTGTTGGGCGTGAATCATGTTGGAGATTTTCATTTCTGGTCATTTATTGTAGTCTAATATTATCTTGTTCATATAAATACTCTGACGTCGAAAAGGATTCGATGGTAGTCTACTTAACAGTTCCGATAATTCATTTCTAAAATTTAATATCAACAGAGAATTGTTACAGTGATAAAATTCATCGAAGTAACTTAATATTTTGACAATGCCCCTTGTTTAAAAGTGCCAAAGCACTATAGTCGGTAACAAAGGTGAAGTGTCTTCCCAACAAATATGTCCTACATTTTTGAAAGAGTCCAAATTTTCGCCAAACACACTGTCTCAGTGATCGAAATCGCCACCTCTGGACATTGTTAACACTCTTCTATCAATGCGCAATATTCTTTCATTGTTGTCTTCGATCATTTGTAAAAGTACACATCTCAGTCCTGCATCACTACTATCATTTTATATAATGAATTTAAGGTGCAAATTTGAATGATAAAGCAAGTATGGTCTTATAAATATTTCTTTAATATTATGAAACGCTCTATCATGATTATCATTCCAATGTCATTTTACATATTTTCACAACTCCAATGTATAACCCGGTTCTGTATAGCCCCAGCTTCTATATAACTCGGATAAAAACGAGAATAGTAATTACAGATGTCTACAAAACAACGTAGGATCTTTATGTTCTTAGGTGGGGAAATCTTTCAGATTTCATCTGCATAGTTTGAATCAATTCTGTCCCCCTTAGTGTCAACAATATACCCCAAGAATTTGATTTATTTTCTTACAAAAGTAGATTTCTTAAAATTTAACGCCATGTTATTCTCTCGGAGAGATTGCAAAAGGTGTTCTAAATGGAACAAATGGTCAGAAATGGATTTAGAATTTACGACAATATCATCAACATAAATAGTTGTAAAGCTTTGGACTTGAAGTTGTAGTACTTCATCCAGGCAGCTAATGAAAGCGGATGTACTATTTCAAAAGGAAGTCTCCTAAAAACATAACTGCATCCGCTATGCTGAAAACCGTTAAATTTCTGATCTTCAGGGTAAAGAGCAATTTGCCAATTCGAAGCAGATAATTCATCGTTGAAAACCACGTGCTTCCATAAAAACGTAAGAAAGCCTCATTCACTTTAAGCGGAGTGTCATTTGCTGGCATTGTCAGCGTATTAATCTTTCTTGCGTTGAAACAAATCCTCACTGCACCGTTTTTATTTTTAACGATCACTAGTGGGTTCATTTATGATGTGAACGCGCTCTTAATAATACCATTCTCAATCATGTGTTGGACGATTTCATCAACATCTTTCTTAAAGGCTTGTGGAATTAGATATGGTCTACAGCGGTATGGCTTATATCTCTAACTTTAATCCTGAATAAGAAATTCCAAATCGGTTAATTTGATTCTTGGAAAAATCTTGATATTTTAATAATAATCATGTTATCCTATTTCTTTCATCATCATTAACTTGGCATTGCTGAATTTTGTTATTTACCTGGCTCTCAAACTTTTCGATTAAACTAGCTGTAGATTTAACACATCGCTGTCAAAAACTTTCTCCAAAAGTATCATGTGTGTTTCTAAGTTCAATGATATAATATTATTTTAAAAATCTATGATAACATTGCAATCTCTCATGAGATCTATACAAAAAATTAAGCTCTGAGATAAATTTTTCACAAGGCATATAGTATCAAGTTCCTTATCATCAATCTTAAAATATAATAAAATCTGTTTAGTAATTGGTGTAGATTTCTTCTGGTTTACCCCTACAATAAATGATTTTGTAATCGATAGTAATTGCATCTCATGATTCTGTTCACATAACATTTCAAAAAACTGCTCACTTATAGCTGAAATTTCACTTCCTGTACGAATAAAAATTACATTTTTGCTCATTAACCTCTATTTTCAACACAGGACATGCTTGTTTTCTAATGACGTCATAGTTAATTTTGTCCTCTTGTAACAAAGATTCTTCAATAACCATCATAGCAATTATAGGTTCCGAAACCGCTGTTAGATCTGTTCGAAGAGTGGGGTTACTTCCTTCGAACTCTATTCATTTAAAGGTCTTTTTTCGTGAAATGGGTTCGATGACGTTGCATTATGCGTGTCTGGCCTGTTCTTCCTATCGACACTTTCGATATTTTGTCTCATTATCACGTTGCTGGTAATTCCTTTGGTTGTGAAATCCACGATTAAATTGTCTAGGTTCTTAATTATTTCTTTGGTTAGGAACCTGACTACTGTTGCGCTGTATGTTAGAATTCTGTTGACCTCTGCTGTGGACTCTGTGTTAAATTACCATGGATTAAATCGAACTCTCCAAGAAGTACTTGAAATTTCTCCACATCTAGGTCAGCGACATCCTTTAGAAATCATTGGATCAATGGCGGAAAATGCTTAATTAAGGTCCCCAGAGCCTCTTCATAAGGTAGAGTCAACAGTCATGATGCCGCAATTTTGTTAGCGAGATAATTTATCTTGGGTAATCTGCCTCCCTCATACCATTTACCTTCTAACAGTCCTTTTTTATACTCAAACTGTCAAAACTGTTGTGTTTTTTATACTCAAAATCAAAATTTTGATTTAAAAAATTTCATTCCTTCTGGCAACGTATTAAGCTTACTAACCCACCATGCTTCGCCGGTCCTGCTAACATCTGAAAGATTAATGCGGCTTAGCACTGTCACCTGCCTGAGCAATTTAAAATAATTCTCGATGTCACGAAAGAAAAAAACAGGGTTGCTTATTATGTGATCCAGACAATGTTAGGTTTGGAAGTTCATGCGGTATTTCTGTGGTATGCTATTACACAACCGTTATTACGGGGTGAAAAAGTATGTGCTGTTTTAGCTCCACTAGTTTTCTTTAAACATTTCTGGTAAGTAGCAAATAACGGTAAAGAAAGTTGTCCGGGTCCTATTTTAGGCTAAACTGTGTTTTCATAAAATACAATCAGCAAAAAATCAAAATTGCAAACGTACAGTTTTGATGGCAGCGAAATCTAATCTAGAAATCAGAGTTTTAAATAGGTCATGTGCATTTTTAAAATAATGTAAGAGTAGTTGTTTTAATTTACAAATTCGTATTCCCGCGCTCACTTTGATGGTATTTGAGGAAATATCAGATTGAAATAATGCGTGCCGCGTAATGGAATGTTAAATTTCTTTCATTAGTCGGAAGATGAAGCGTATTTTAAAAGATGAATTTGTGTTGATGTATTAGCTTAAAATGATTTAGTTTTCACTCCATATGTTCTATGATGTGTAATGAGTTTTACAAGCGATTATTGAGTTGTATTAACAAGGACATAAATGACGATAGTATCGTAAATACGTGTAAATGTAGCACTAAAATATGGCACCAACCCTAGCATTTAAGAAGCGCTGATTTATGAAACTGCTTCGGCGTCTGCTGGGGATTGATCGGACCAAACCTCGAAAGAAGTGATCTGAGAAGCCTCCGATATTCTCGCTTCGGAAGGTTATAATGTGAAGTCGAAAATCCAGAAACCGAGCCTCCCAGCTAACAAAGAATCAGTCTAGGACACACCATGGCACTCTTTATACTTCCAAACTGGGAAATCAACCACTATTTAACGGATTAGATGGCTCATTAATTGTTGTCAATGCTGTGACAAACAGGCCATTGACCGCGCGCGATCTTTCCTTCCTCTTCCTGTCCTATCCTGATCTCTTATTTACACACACGTACTCTCACATGCACTACCACACATGCCGGGAGGCCAGTCGGAAGCTTAGAGCTCGTCCGGGTGGAGCGGTGTCCTGGTGCTGGTGGGATGTACCTGGAAGGAGAAAACCGTGCAAGGCGATGTGTCTGTCGGCGCTGAAACTCACTAACGAGGGACGAAAGACCGTTCCCCCTCTCTTGATAATAGAACATACACTACACTTACGGCACGCCTCGACGGGTGAAAGGCTAGCTTACTAGCCTCTGAACCGCAAGTGCGCCGGTTCTATCCCGGTCTAATTCACTGTAGCCATGCCACTCTTGCGGAAGAAAGAACCCTGGCAAAATTAAATCCCACCCAAACGAAATCTCACATTCTCCTAACCAGATATTTCTAAGATAGTTAACCGAGACGCACATCTGTCGGAGAAAATGAGAGTCACATCCCACGCGCATCAGGGGATCGCCGCGGGGCACGCCTGCTCGATAACGTCCCCAGAGGTAGGCTTTCAAGAAAGCCTGGGTCGAAAACTCAGATGCGGAACACTGCATACGGACAGTCTCTCCGCTAGTAATCCCATACGCCACATTACTAACTACACTTACGAGACTAATGACAACATCCATCGACGCACCCGGAAAAGCGACGTAAACCCCATCCATTTTATTAAGTTAATTGCGTTGGTTTTGTTAACACATTTTGACCGCTGCGTACAGCACGCTGCGTGCGCGGACGGGTACTCTGACGGAGCGCGCGGGGGGAAGGGAGGGAAGGGAGGGAGGAGGCCCCGCGCTGCCGAGCGACAGTCGCTGCAGCGCCATGGCCGCCACCGCACCTTTCCTGCGGCTCCTGGGCGCCGTCGCGCCTGCTGCTGCTTCCTTGCTCCGCGCCGCACGCAGCGCGGAAGTCGCGCCGCGCCGGTCATCGTCAACGCAAACGACGCTGACGACGCGCGTGGAAATCAGCCCGCAACCGCCACCTCGCAGGTACGACAGCACCAATCAGCAGAAACAAACAACTGATTGCGCGCCCTTATGTTCATGTTGATCGACCTCGGTGGAGAATCTTAAAAAAAAATACTTTTAAATTGAAAGCAAAATCTCTTTTCTTCAAGATGTTAACAAACAAATTTGGACCCTTACCTGCCTATTTTTTTTAATTAAATTAAGTTGTTAATCGGTTCAGGCTCTTATGGAAAAAATCTTTCCGGGGCGTAGGTCTTTTTAAATTATGAAGAACGTTATACAATTAAAATATTTTTTTTCATTTCTTCAACAAGTAATACTTTTTTGAGAATCGGTAGAATATCGCAAAAGTATCGCCTTAAACGTAATTTTCTTCCAAATGGCAGTATTAGAAAAAATACGAACTGTAGAACTTTTACACCGAATTTGATCTGGAAACAATGGCATCTTCTGCATTTAATATAAACCGGACAATCAACCCACCATTATATCACGTATATTTTCGTACATTTAATGATACACGCGCAACGAAAAGGAATATATCAGTTATTCTAAAGAATTAATTTGCGTCTATCAGATCGTTAACGATGTCTTTGAGGCCACGTACGTTTTTTACTTCAATGGCGGCCTTCAAAATTATTCCGTGACAGCAGGCTCTCAGGGGAGTCTAGTTTATTTCATTGCAACCGTCTTTTGGACAATAGATATGGATGTCGGAATCTCTAAGCGAGAGCTAGTACTTCCGTTGCGATGAATTCGCAGAATGCCCGGTTGAGATGTGTCGACTATTACAGCAATAAATTACGAGGGCAGGTTGTCCGTGTAAAACAGTAATAATGTGAAATGTTGAAAGACCTTGCCTGTTGAAAACATAAAGATGTATTGTTAAAAATGGAACAACTGCCAAAAGAAAACATTTATCTAAAACATCATCCATGTACCAAGTAATGTTTTGTTTTTATTTTATATTTTTTATCTGTTACACACCTCCTAAAACAAATGATATTTATGAAACGAGCCGCAATTGCAGAGTCAAATTTTGAACCGCGCGCGCAAATCATCATTAACATTGGACCATGGCCCTTTTTCAATTCATCCTGTCCGGCAACTCTCCTCCAAAGAATTGTAGGCTCGGAACAACAAAAACACTATTAGAAGAAACAAATTAACTGAAGCGCTGCTTTGTAGTAGTTTCTTTTCGATCGACCACGGGTGAATGTACCCTCCAAAAGATACTTATTTAAAAAAGTAAATCTGTTTTCTTCATGAGGTGTAGAAAATGTTTGCCATTTACAGCGTTTTGAAGAAAATAAGTTTAAATTAAGTTAAAAAATGTTAAAAGTATCTTATGAAAAAACCTTCGCTGCGGTTTTCTTTTTTTTTTTGGTTTTTAAGAATTTTAAAACAGTAAAGGTACTTTTATCTTTCATCAATGCGGTAGAACATCTTCTTGAGGAATCAGACGATATTAAATATACATTACCCACCCGGGTTTTTTCTGAAGCCAGTAATTAATAAAAAAAACTATTGTCTAATTCGGGTTCGCCAATAGGAAGCACCGATCTCGACTTCGAAGTTAAACTGCACAACTCTGCTATCGTCAGCTTCTGTTTCTCTTGAGGTCAAGAGTGGAAAACCGCTTCTTTAATTTTAATTTTCTGTTACTACACATAACCACGATTGTTTTGACGATAATGTGGACTCATGTTCAACGCAAAACGAATGCAAAAGTACAGGAGCCGAAGTGAAAACCAATCGTATATTAAGTATTGCCAACTCATGAAAATGAAAATCATGCTAGAGACTAAAAAAATATAATAATAAACAAATTGATTTTCATAGAACAAACTATTCAATATTTCTCTTATACTATAATTCAAATAATTATTCAAATGCTGCGATGACGCTTTCCCAAGCAGCTGTTTCAGGTTTTGATTTCTTGGAGAACGTGACGGAGGCGTCGTATTCAGACCACATAGGAAAACGAAATAAAAAAAAACAGACGACAAACACTTGGAAACTTCGGTTTTTAGCTGCACCAACTTTCGTAAACTCAAAATTTTTGCTAACTTTCCAAAAACTGCACCATTTCTGCGAATATAAATAAATTAGCAGTTAAAATTCATTTTGTCTATATTTTATTTATTATTATTACTTACTATTATGTCATCAGTTTAATTTTTTTATTTTTGTTATTAAACGTAATTATAATATTAAAAATTAATAAAGATTAACTATTTCTTTAAATTAAATAATTTGGCACGTTCCGGACCTAAATTTTAAATTCAAAACATTCGCTATTGAATAAGATATAAGAAATGATTGAGTACTCGACGGTGAGGACAGGACATATTATCGTAACCCATGGAAGTCTTGTGCCGTTCGTGTCAATAACGTAGCATGCGTTGTCAATAGAAGCGCGATTCATTTCCTAACATAGATCCTTTGAAGTTTTCCCCCCCAACAAATACAAAGAAACTAGTTGGGCTACAACTGCACATAATTTATCGTTTTTATTTCTTAAATTTTCTAAGTTTTGGATGAATTTACACATTGCAACGAAAATGAGACTTATGTCATTTTTAGTGTCCTTGACTCTAAGCGAGAAAAATATATAATTTTTTTAAATTATGAGGGGATTAATTTTATAAATTGCATTAAATTCATGTAGAAGTTACTCGCATACTGTTTAAAAATATTTCACGTTGTATCTTTTTTTAAAATGTATTTTTTTTAAACATTTTTAATTTAGAAAAACCTCTATCATTAATTACTTACTTTTGCTGATACATTTTGTAAAGAATGCCGAAAAACTGCACTAGCACCATTTTTAACCACCGGTTCCATTTTTGCTACACCAAATACAAAAATATTAAAAAATGCGAACCGTTTTTTAGGATAATTGCTTTAAAGTTTCGTAAGTTTATGTTAAAACTAATAATAATGCAAGAACATTCGCACAAACAAAAACATTTTATCAAAATTTCTCTCTGAACATTTGAAACTAGTGGGTGCTGCCACACTATTCTGTTTTTCGTTTATTGCTTTGCATGTTCTCGTATGTTCATGTGTATTTCCTTTTATGTTAGTCTGGATTACATTTCGGAGTTGACCGTATCCTTTCGCAGTTCTTTTCTATGGCAGCTGACGACACTTTATTCACATTTTCTCATATTAACCGGCCCCCAAATTGTAGATTTGAAAAAATATGACTTCAAGAATATTATAAAGAATAAAATCTAATTCTATCAGCAAATGTTCATTGAAGAATATACGCAAATTTGAGGCCATTTTCCAAACAGAACACTTAAACCATTAAATGCTAATAATGCATAAAAAAAACGTCGAAATGTAAATTTATAACGACGTGTGAGGCATAAAAATAGACATTTGTGAAAATGTTTGATTTATTAAAAACAATAAATCAAAGAGGATTTTATGTTATTTTAATCAGGTGTATTTTGCGAATCGACACCAAAACATTTTTGGATCTATTTTTCGAAAATAATTCATTTGAATTTTAATAAAAATTCACAAGTTTTGTGCTCCATTTCACAGAAAACTTTTCAGTTTCTTGGCAGAAACTGCATGGATGTGATTTGAAGCAAATGTTAACTACCAAATGCAATGAAGGATTAAAAACACCCATATTGTAAATATTAACTACGTGAGAGATATTTCAATTATTTTGTGTAATTTTTGAAAAAATCAAATAAAAACATAGAAGATAAACCATTGTGATTCATTTCGATGTAACATTTATCAATGTTCAGTACCGAAATTTATAGATAAAACATTCGAGCTGTTATTTAACAAATGCGTATTTATAATGTTTTTAACTCTGCCCTATTTTCAATCAACATTATGCGAAATATTACTAATATTTTCTAATCGAAATATCACTAATATCTTCTAAATTAACGTAAAAGAAGCAACGTATGGGAGAAAAAATTAATTTGCCGGAAAAAAAGAATAGTTCCATCTTAAATATGATTGTAAAATGACGCCGAAAAACTCAAACTTTATGTACTTTTCTAAAATTTTTAGAAATAAACAGCGAAATTTTAACCTGTGCTATATTAGATTATTTGGACGTCATTCTTTAAAAAAATTTAACGAAGAAATCTAAAAAATATTTTTATAAGTGTTGAAAATGTCCGAAGAGCTTTTATTTGAAGCAAACTACAGAAATTTAAGATTTGTTTGAAAATCGAAGGGAACCAGATTAACCTTCGAGTACTTTTTGGCAAAATTCCTACAATTATTTTAAGCGGCATGGCAATGAATTCTAAATGTTTTCTTCAGGACAAGGATTAGAGCTTGCAGTTTTGTTCGGTTGACACAACGTCCACAGGAGAAATCATTATTTGCATTATAATGCAGGGGGTGCAAACGCCTATATGCAAGTGTCATATTCATATTAGTATATTAATTGCGTTCTATTTGAAAATTCAAAATATTTTTGAACGTCATACAACTTTGATATTTATAGTAGCGGGGCCCGGGAGAGGTTGTTCAAGACATCGACTGATATCACGCAGTGTCTCTGACGGAAGGTCTTGTTTGGTCCCGACGTTGGCAGGAATTTTCAAACACTGGCTAGAATAGCCTAAGTAGAATCTCAGTTGGCGAGGAGACTGCTAAATATGCTTTTGATTGTGGTTTCTCTGATCCAGGCGAATACCTAACAAACGGGACCACGGACCGCACGCCAATCTTCTTCCTTCGCCTTCCTTGTCCTGCCCTCACCCCTTACACACACCACTTACATACACTGCTAATACACTCCGGGAGACCTAGGTCGGAGCCTAGGGCTTGTCAACATCTGGGAGATACCTAGTTGGGGAAACCCTCCTAGCGACCAGTAGGTCCGGCGCCAGCATCGATCGACGATCAATCAATCAATCTAGGATAGTTGACAAGGTGTACTGGGCAGTGGCAAAGTGTTACCTTTTTACATTATTTTACTGCCATACAAAATGTTCTAGATAACTCGAACTTTGGAGCATTGGAAGCTTTCCGTGCTCCTTAGAGGAAGAAATTGGAGCGAATCGCCGCTTATTCTTATTCACCAAACAGCGCCTCTAGGCGCGTCGGGTGCAAACTGTGAGGAAAGAGGATGTAGCTGAAAGCCTTGGAGATAAAGAATGCTTAATGCAAAAGCTGGCTCTGTTTTACTCAAAGGCAGATATTCAGATTTAATTCCGGGCCTTTCACAGGACGGAAGTTCTGCGCCCACGATCGCGTTTAAGCAGCGATTGTATGGACCCTACAATCTTTTCAATTATTTCAATGTTAACTTGAAGCGAATTTCCTGACAAAGATCAATAGGGTTCATGGGGCTCCTTTACTAGAGGTCTGTAGTTCAGGATCTGTTAGGAGTGTGGCGTGGTCTATTCTGGTAAGTTACTGTATTGTAAGTTATTGCATTGTTTCATATGTCGTTGAAAAGAAAAAGCAGAAGTTAGTTGCCTCCCCAAAACTTTCATGATGAGGCCATTGTTTGGAGTTTACTAACACTTTTCAATATTGTAATGATCGTGGCATCAAAAGTATTGGCCGGATACTCTCT
>BOPP01000054.1:483273-533220 GCA_017312745.1 Gryllus bimaculatus | reverse complement strand
CCCCGCGCTGGCGAGCGAGCAGTCGCTGCAGCGCCATGGCCGCCACCGCACGCTTCCTGCGGCTGGGCGCCGTCGCCGCCTGCTGCTGCTTCCTGCTCGCGCCGCACGCAGCGGCGGAGTCGCGCGCGCCGGTCATCGTCAACGCAAACGACGATGACGACATCGTGGAAATCGACGCCGGCAACGCCACCTCGCAGGTACGACAGGCACCATCAGCAGAAACAAACAACTGATGCGCGGCCCTTATGTTCGTTTCATCGGCTACGGTGAAACGTTTAAAAAAAAAAAATTTAAATGAAAGCAACATTTCTGTTCTTCAAGATGTTAACAAACAATTAGGCCCTACTAGCCTATTTTTTTAATAAAATAAATTTTAATCGGTTCAGGCTCTTATGGAAAAAATTTTCGGGGGCGTATGTTCTTTTTAAATTATTGAAGAAGTTATACAATGAAAATATTTTTTTCATTTCTTCAACAAGTAATATTTTTTTGAGGAATCAGGTAGAATATCGCAAAAGTATCGCCTTAAACGTAATTTTCTTCCAAATTGCAGTATAGAAAAATACGAACTGTACGAACTTTTACACTGAATTTGATCCTGGAACAATGGCTATCTTCGTGCATTTAATATAACCGGACAATTCTAACCCACATTATATCTCGTATATTTTCGTACAGTTAATGATACACGCGCCGAAAAGAATATATCGTTATTCTAAACAATTAATTTACGTCTATCAGTCGTTACGATGTCTTTGAGGCACGTACGTTTTTACTTCAATGGCGGCCTTCAAATTATTCCGTGACAGCAGGACTCTCAGGGAGTCTAGTTTATTTCTATTGCAACGTCTTTGTGACAATAGTATGATTTGTTCGGAATAACTCCTAGAGCGAGAGCTAGTACTTCCGGTTGCGATGAATTTCGCAGAATGCCCGGTGAGGTGTGTCTACTATACAGAATGAAATATTACGAGGGGAACCTCAGTGTTGTTCCTTAAACAGTAATTAATTGTTAATGTTGAAGACCTTTCCTGTGAAAACATAAAGATGTATTGTTAAAAAATGACAACTGCCATAGAAAACATTTATCTAAACATCATCCATGTACAGGTAATGTTTTGTTTTTAATTTTATATTTTTATTTCTGTTACACACTCCCTAAAACAAAGATATTATGAAAACGAGCGCAATTGCAGAGTCAAATTTGAACCGCGCGCGCAAATCATCCATTACAATGGCGACCATGGCCCTTTTCAATTCATCCTGTTGTAAACGTTCAGCAACGCAGCTGTTTTCAGGGCTTGATTTCTGGTAGAACGTGACGAAGAGGGTCGGCATTCAGATACATCGGGAATGAAATAGAAAAAACAAACAAAAAACAGACGACAAATACTTGGAAACTTCGGTTTTTAGCTGGACCAACTTTCGTAAACTCAAACTTTTGTAATTTTCCAAAAACTGCACCATTTCTGCGAATATAATAAAATTAGCAGTAAAATATCATTTTGTCTATATTTTATTTATTATTATTATTATTATTATTATTATTATTATTATTACTACTATTATGTCATCAGTTAATGTTTTTATTATTGTTATTAAACGTAATTTATAATTAAAATTATAAAGATGTAACTATTTCTATTAAATTAATAATTTGGACACGTTCCGGGACCTAAAATTTTATAAATCAAGCATTGGCTATTGTATAAAGATGTAAGAAATGATTGAGTACTCGACTAGTGAGGACACGGACATACTATCGTAACCCTTGGGAAGTCTTGAGCCGTTCGTGTCATTAAAGTAGCATGCGTGTCAATAGAAGGGATTCATTTTCCTAACATCGATCCTGTAAGTTTTTCCCCCAACAAATACCAAGGAACTAGTGGAGCTACAACTGCACATAATTTATCGTTTTATTTCTAAATTTTCTAAGTTTTGGATGAATTTACACATTCAACGAAAATGAGACTTATGTCATGTGTCCTTGACTCTAAGCGAGAAAAATATATATTTTTTTAAATTACTGAGGGATTAATTTTATAAATTGCATTAAATTCATGTAGAAGTTACTCGCATACTGTTCAAAATATTTCACGTGATCTTTTTTAAAATGTATATTTTTTAACATTTTAATTTAGAAAAACCTCTATCATTAATACTACACTTTTGCTGATACATTTTTGTAAGAATGCCGAAAACTGCACTAGCACCATTTTTACCACGGTTCCATTTTTGCTACACAAATAAAAATATTAAAAATGGAACCGTTTTTTAGGATAATTGTTTAAAGTTTCGTAAGTTTTATGTAAAACTAATAATATGCAAGAACATTCGTACAAACAAAAACATTATCAAATTTCTCTCTGAACATTTGAAACTAGTGGTGCTGCACACTATCTTGTTTTCGTTAGTTGCTTTGCATGTTCTCGTATGTTCATTGTATTTCCTTTTATGTTAGTCTGGATTACATTTCGGGGTTGACGTATCCTTTCGCAGTTCTTTTCTATTGGCAGCTGAGGACACTTTTTCACATTTTCTCATATTACCGGCCCCCAAATTGTAGAATTGAAATATGACTTCAAGAATATTATAAAGAATAAAATCTAATTCTATCAGCAAATGTTCATTGAAGAATATACGCAAATTTGAGGTCATTTTCACAGAACACTTAACCATAAATGCAATAATGCATAAAAACGCTCGTAATGTAAATTATAACGACGTGTGAGGCATAAAAATAGTACATTTGTGAAAATGTTTGATTTATTAAAACAATAAATCAAAGAGGCATTTATGTTATTTTAATCAGTGTATTTTGCGGAATCGACACCAAAACATTTTTTGGATCTATTTTCGAAAATAATTCATTTGAGTTTTAATAAAAATTCGCAATTTTGTGCTCCATTTCACAGAAAACTTTTCAGTTTCTGAGAAACTGCATGAATGTGATTTGAAGCAAATGTAACTACAAATGCAATGAAGGATAAAAACACCCATATTGTAAATATTAACTACGTGAGAGATATTTCAATTTTTTTGTGTAATATTTGAAAAATCAAATAAAAACATAGAAATAACCATTGTGATTCATTCGATACATTTATCAATGTCAGTGCCCAAATTTAGATAAAACATTCGAGCTGTTATTAACAAATGCGTATTTATAATGTTTTTAACTCTGCCCTATTTCAATCAACATTATGCGAAATATACTAATATTTTCTAATCTAGGTATCGCATGTTAACGTAAAGAAGCAACGTATGGGAAGAAAAAATTAATTTGCAGAAAAAATAAAATCCATCTTAAATATGATTGTAAAATGACGCCGAAAAACTCAAACTTTTGTACTTTTCTAAATTTTAGAATAAACAGCGAAATTTTAACTTGTGCTATATTAGATTATTTGACGTCATTCTTAAAAAAATTTAATGAAGAAATCTAAAAATATTTTTATAAGTGTTGAAAATGTCCGAAGAGCTTTATTTGATGAACTACAGAAATTTAAAGATTTGTTTGAAAATCGAAGGAGACCAGATTAACCTTCGAGTACTTTTGGCAAAATTCCTACAATTATTTTAGCGGCATGCAATGAATTCTAAATGTTTTTTCTTAGACAAGGTAGAGCTTGCAGTTTTGTTCGGTTGACACAACGTCCACAGGAGAAATCATTATTTGCATTATATGCAGGGGGGTGCAAACGCTATATGCAAGTGTCATATTCATATTAGTATATTAATTTGCGTTCTATTTGAAAATCCAAATATTTTTGAACGTCATAAACTTTTGATATTTATAGTAGCGTGGCCGGGAGAGGTTGTTCAAGACATCGACTGATATCACTGCAGTGTCTCTGACTGGAAGGTCTAGGTTTGAGTCCCGACGGTGGCAGGATTTTCAACACTGGCTAGATAGCTAAGTAGAATTCAGTTGGAGGAGACTGCTAACATATGCTTTGATTGGTGGTTTCTCTGATCAGGCGAATACCTAACAAACGGACCACGGACCGCACGCAATCTTTCCTTCGCCTTCCTTGTCCTGCCCTCTCCCCTTACACACACCACTTACATACACTGCTATACACTCCGGGAGACCTAGGTCGGGAGCCTAGGGCTTGTCACATCTGGGAGATACCTGGTTGGGGAAACCCTCCTAGCTGACCAGTAGGTCGGCGCCAGATCGATCGATCGATCAATCAATCAATCTAGGATAGTGACAAGGTGTACTGGGAGTGGCAAAGTGTACCTTTTACATTATTTTGCTCCATACCAAAATGTTCTAGATTATTAACTCGAACTTTGGAGCATTGGAAGCTTTTCGTGCTCCTTAGAGGAAGAAATGGAGCGGATCGCCGCTTATCCTTATTCACAAACAGCGCTTCGAGGCGCGTCGGGTGCAAACTGTGAGGAAGAGGATGTAGCTGATAAGCCTTGGAGATAAGAATGCTTAATGCAAAGCTGGCTCTGTTTTACTTCAAAGCAGATATTCAGATAATTCCGGGCTTCACAGGACGGAAGTTCTGGCCACGATCGGGTTTAAGCAGCGATTGTATGGACCCCACAATTCTTTTCAAATTATTTCAATGTTAACTTGAAGCGATTTCCTGACAAAGAGTCAATAGGTTCATGGGCTCCTTTACTAGAGGTCTGTAGTTCAGGATCTGTTAGGAGTGTGGCGTGGTCTATTCTGTAAGTTACTGTATTGTAAGTTATTGCATTGTTTCATATGTCGTGAAGAAAAAGGCAGAAGTAAGTGCTGCCAAAACTTATGATGAGGCCATTGTTGGATGTTTACTAACACTTTTCAATATTGTAATGGATCGTGGCATCATAAAGTATTGGCCGGAAGTGTTGAAACCTCAAGTCTTAAAACAAAACCTTCCAGATCCACAAATATGCTCAAGAACGCAGACGTTCGTTCTTGCTTGTGTTCTATAACACTGAGATATACATAACATTCTAAAATGGTTGACAAAGAATTCTAACCTAAATATTACTTTCAATCGGGTCCCGTATAATGGCGTTAAACCAGTAAATATGAAAGATGCTACAGATCTTGTTCTTCGATTAAGTAGCCAGGATAAGGTGTTTACTTTCATTTATGATTCTTTCCTCTTTTTTTATGACGTGTGGTTTTCAGGTAAAGTGACTATCTAGATGTAACCCAAGATACCTCACAACAGTTGTTACTGAGAGTTCTGACGAGTTTAGTTTCACTTTTGGACACTGTTTCTTTCAAAATGAAAAGCTAATATATATGAAAAGCTCTATATAATAAAGCTATATATATATATATATATATATATATATATATATATATATATATATATATATATATATATTGTGGTTTTGCTGCATTTATAGTTACTTTCCATTGATTCGTCCGTTCTCCTTGTACAACAAAATATTACTGTACAAAACAATAATCAAGCCAACATGGAATAACTAGCAACGCATAAAACTATGGCGTACAGCTAGCAAGTCAAACCTGAAGATCCTGAGAAGTTTCGAAACAAAATATTGCGAAATTTATGCAAATGCGCCGTGGTTCGTGACCAACAATGATTTTTACAAAGATTTGAACCTCTCAACTAGAGCAGAGGCTATCAGCGAGCGAAGTAAGAGACATCAGACGAGACTGAGCTACCATACGAACTTTTCAGTGAAAGGGTTGTACAACAGAGAACACGTGTACAGACTGAAGCGAGAACATATATTAGATTTACCATTTTGATTTACTTAATAGTTAACTTGTATACTGTATAACATTTAATAATTGTTCCAAGTGAACAGATTGTAAATTGAAAGTATTGAAAAGAAAAAGAAAAAATGTCTTGTTATCATGTCTGCCACAAACAGGAATTATGCTTGAATGTTTTATGGAGGAAATACAAATGAATTCCTTGTCAATGTGGTTGCCAACCACATGTTCCTTTTCTTTGAATGTATTTATTTTCCTACATCGTATAGTGCATCGTACTATTATTTTTCACGTATTGTGCAAAGCATTTTGTTTTGGAAGAGGTGCACTAATATTGTAATAAATTATGTCGTAATACGGTATGTTGTCGTATTCATGTGCTCATTGTACCACTTATTTCAATCTGATGTATAACTTTTGCTTGTCACAAACTTTTATTTATTACAGGACAATTTCGTTAACTTACATGTTTAAAAAGGTTATAAAGTGATGTTCAAACATTTCTGTGCATTTTTTTTATTAAATATCTCAACCACATTAAAATTATACCGAACTGATCATAATAACGATCATTTAACCCGTAAGAAGCGTGGGGACTATATACGTCCATAGACAACTGAAATCATTAAGATTAGAAGTATATTCCAACGTCTTTGATATTGTTCTTTAAAATATTTATTTATAATATTTATAAATATTTTATTTATAATCTAGTGGTAGTTTTCAACGAAGAGAACATTTTGATCTGACGCCATACAAACAATTGGTTTGAAAAGTTGAATTGAGCTTAGAAATATATTTAGACACTTGTTTAGTATCGTAACGTAAAAAAATATTTTTGTCAACGATATGTTTTTCCGTCAAGGTAATTGTCCAGGCCCCTGTTTTATGTGTCACATAATTCTCCTTAAAATCGGCTGGTTTATCTCAGGATGAGCATTGCTGCTGAGTCTGCAGCCACTCTTTCCGGTAGCTCTTAGGGGTCGAGTGCCGCCGTTTGCAATGTAGCTGGGCGAATACAGTCGCTGCTTGCAAGAAAATTCTAGTGGCCGACTGCTTTAATCGGTAGTTTTTTTCCAGGTTCCTCCCATCAACACCAGGCGAATGCCGGAGCAGTACCCTAATAAACGACCCTCGGACCGCACGCGATCTTTCCTTCCCCCGTCCTTGCCATATCCTCCCGCCTCACCACACACACACATACATACATTTTCAAGCTCTACACATGGCGGTTTACAAATCAGGGACTTAGAACGTCTCTTGTCTGGAGAGGAGCCTTCAGCTGGGAGATATCTCTCCAACATATACTAGATTTACCATTTATATTCACTTAATAGTTAACTTTTATATTGTATAACATTTACTAACTGTTCCAAGACGAACACTCTCCAAGCTGAGGTATAGGTCGACGCCCAATCAAGCAGCGGGTGAAGAACACCCTCACGACCCGGACTAATACATACACTACACTAACGGCCGCAGCCGTTGACGTTCCCGGAATCCCCTCCCCGCAACGTGCGGATGAATCCGTAAGGCAGTGCTGCCAACTGTGCTCGCAGGGCCCATCCAGCGCCGCGAGGATGGCGGCGACCATGGACTTCATGGCGGCGGAGGCGGCGGCGGGGGCGGCGCTGATGGCGGCGGGGGCGCGCAACCGGACGGCGGCGGTGGAGTGGGAGGTGTGGGACCCGGAGGACGGCGATGCGGGGATGGGGGTGCGTCTCCACCTCCTATTTGCTTGCACTCGCTTTATGCATGTTCCTTGCTTCCCTCATCATCATCATCGGAGATGGATGTGATATTTCTCTTTCCTTCTTTTCATTTATTAATGTGATGAGTCTCTTCCATGTTTCTTTTGCTGTGCTTCTCTTCTTCTTTTGCTTGTTTTACTGCTTGATCTTCTCTATCATCGTCATTATCATCAGAAATTGATGTCATCAGTCTCTTTACTTTTTCTTTTCCTTTCTTCTCTTGCTGCTGTATGTTCGTTCGTCTTATCTTCTTGTACTTCTTTTTATACACCTTCTTCGTCATCGTCATCCTCATCATCACATTATGTCATCAATCTCTTCCTTTCTTTCTTTCCTTTACTTATGGTAGTAACCTTCTCTCCTTCCTCGTCTTTATCATCAACATTAAATAACAATGTGGAAATATTATTCTTTATTTTTCCTTTACTTATCTCACTGCGTATTTTCTTCTTATCGTCATCATCATTATCATCATCGCCATCATCATCATGATGGAACGAATCGAATCGCATCAGATAGGATTGAATTGAAGTGGACTGGACTGAATTGAAGTGAATTGAATTGAAGTGCATCGAATGCAATTGGATTGTGGCAGGTGGCGATGGCGGGCAGGGGCCCCGTGATGACGATGTCGTCCGAGGTCGCCGGGGGGAGGGCGGCGGGGGCGGGGGCGGGGCGGGCAAGGCCCGATGACGTGGTCGCCCGAAGACTTGGCGGCCGCCTTCCGCCCGAGGGGGCGATGCCCCCGGGGCTCAGCCGCCGGGGCCTCATGCCGCAGGCGACGCCCGTCCCGCCCGCCCGCCCGTCGCCGCGCCGCTCGACGCCCTCCTCGACTTCGCCCTGGGCGCCGTCGCCCACGAGTTCGTCGCCAACCACTCCACGGAGCTGCCGGTGCCCGACTTCCGGAAGGCGTTCACGGCCAAGATGGGCTTCATCAAGGTGAGTGGCGCCTGCAGCGACACTCTATCGTGGCCGATGGAATCTAATCGAATTGATGCATTTGACGTAGCGAGACTGCCATCTGGCCCACTCTTCCGTCTGACCACGAAAATTTCGCTACACTCCTTTCACCCACTAGCGGAGAAAGGAGGAATATCATGAGCGACGAAACAGGCGATTTGAATTTAGATCAGAGGCTTCGTTTAGGCTTGAGGTTCTTTGACACGCAGAAATTCTGCAGACTTGTGAAAGGAGTCGTTTTAATTAATTCACGAACGGGGCACACGGCCTCAAAATGTGCTTACTTCAGTTTAAAACATTCATTTCATGAGACAGGAGGTGTGACAGTGACCTAATTTCCTCAGCCACTATATAAAAATCTACTTATACTTGTCTCTGCAGATCCTTCCATCGGATTAGATAGCTCAGGGCACCACTGTACTGCCTCTGACAGGGTAGACGTAGGGTTCGAGTCATGGCGCTGGCAGGATTTTCGACACTACAGTACCGGCAGCGTACGAGCGACTGGCAGTTCGATGTGCTGTTGCCAAACATTACGACGCACATACTGACAGGATATGGCAAGTTTTGACATGTTCATAACCTTTGGCACAGCCGAATCTCATCGCCTCCGCGACTTCGTGCGAGTCAGATGAGCGGCAACGCCGAACCCTGGCTGTGAGAAAGGAAACAAATCCTCGCGAGCTGATTGCTTCAGAGCAGGTCACATGACGTACCACAGCTCGTGGCCAGAAAGCTGTGAGAGGCGCTTATACGCTGCCGGTGCTGGAGCTACGCAGCTACGTCGAATCCAGCCGTTGCGATGTCTGGAGGAGAATTCTAGCGGCCCGCAGCTCTGATCGGTACCTTTTTGTCTTCGAGTAACACATTTTATTACGGTAAAATATCTTGGGATAGTTGGGGAGACATTTGGAGGATAAGAAGGGAAATGTGAGAGGGGTAGGTGCGACCCGATTCTTGTTTCTTAAGTGGAATTCTATGAAATCGGAGTTTTGAACATTCTATTACGTTTTAGACCATCATTACTTCTAGGCCCTCTTCATAGAATTCATGGTTAGACACACGCAGATACCCACAATGTATGTAAAATTAAATTTAAAGGGAAAAATAACGGTTCCGTTATAAAATGAAACTGATAGTTGGGATTTTTAAGCAGAACAATCTAAATGCTTTGCAATATTGGAATCGGTACACTCACAGAACTGTGTTTATGAATCTGTATCATGTAGTGGACTGTTCAACCTTGCGTTGAACAATCTAGCCATTTTCACCTTTAAAACAATGATTATCAAAATACATTAGTTACTGAAGCAGATGTCGAGTGTAATTCCATGAACTACAGTTGCTTGCTATATATTAGGCACATTTTGTCTGAGGCATATTCAAAATAACAACGCGTCTACACGCGACAGACATACGCAAATTCCCTTTCATTCACATATAGATATAGGTTAATGTACGTACCTCAGTATGTAGATTTATGAACTCATTTCGTCCTCCATATTCATTCGGACTCTCGTAGTATTTAATTGGCCGCCGGCCGCATATTCCATAGGCTGGCCAGGGCAGGTCCGCCCCGTGCAGACTGTTTTCCGTGATCTTAGCCCGGAGCAGCTCCATTTGCCGTGGGTTGTGCGCAGGGTGCCACATTGACAGCATTCCGCTTTATAGGCTGCAAAACAGCTCTCTCTCCCTCTTTCTCTCGCTCTCTCCCTCTTTCTCTCGCTCTCTCCCTCTTTCTCTTTTTCTCTCTTTCTGTTTCTCTCTTTCTCTTTTTCTCTCTTTCTGTTTCTCTCTTTCTCTTTCTCTCTCTTTCTGTTTCTCTCTTTCTCTTTCTCTCTCTTTCTGTTTCTCTCTCTCACGCTCTTTCCCTCTCTCACGCTCTTTCCCTCTCTCACGCTCTTTCCCTCTCTCCCTCTTTCTCTCTCTCTCGCTCTTTCTCTCTCTCTCGCTCTTTCTCTCTCTCTCTCTCTCGCTCTTTCCCTCTCTCCCTCTTTCTCCCTCGCGTGGCAACAATTTACTTCACGGAATACCGCTCAATGGGCGGAAATGCATTAAAACATATGAGGTTTTGGGCGGGTTTTCAGATTTTAAGGAAATAAAAAAAATTACCAAGACGTTGACTATAACTGATTTATAATTACTTCGAATTATAATTCGCTAATTCGTTTAAATTTACTTCAAGAAGTGAGTCATGTCAGTTTTTAAACCGCTAGTTTAGGATGCGTTCTAAAAGTTATAGCATCTTTGTTGTGCACAACATGAGAATATAGTATCACATTGGCAGTACTTGAAGTTAATTTTAGAACACATCATTTTAAATTAGTCGTCTTTTGAAACAACGGTGTCCCTACCTGCATATTGTTGCATTGGCTGCAGTATTGTTGCACTGATTTCAAAGAAATAAAACGCAGGTTTTTCCGTTTCTGCATGCGAGGCTCGCGACGAAAATCTTGTGAAAGTTGTCAGGATACTTGCAGATGTGGACTTTGCCAATGAATCTTACGTTCAATTTAGCTAAAACATGCAAAAACCTTCCATTGCGATGTGTCAATGTGATAAATAAAGTGATCTCATTTTAAAATAATTATTTTACCCCCTAATGTACTCCTCCCATCTGCTGTAGTCAAAAGAATAGCCATAGCTATTTTTTAAATATTAACATTAACTTATTCCAAAAGGATGTTTGTACATCAATTATTAATTAAATGTTCACAAACAGAAAAAAAATAAGACGAATCAAACATTTCTTAGGGTCACTACCTCGAAAATAAATTCAAATACATGTAATGTTTAAAGCAAATTCAAATTTCCCGCTTGGAAAGTTAAATTTTTCTTATTGGGCGGAATTGGGCGGATTTGCAGCCATCTAACGGCGCGTGTTGGTACGAAGCGTCTGGCAACGCTGGTTGAGCGCAGAGCTTCTGCACACGCACCCAGGCACGCCAAGGCCGCCTGGATAGAGTCTCGGGGAGCCAGGCCCCAGACGGGGATTCGATCACGCGAAAGGTGGCCAGCGGAAGCAGGGCGAACTCACACCTTCAGACGGCGACCCGATGGCCGCACCCACCCTCACGAGACCATTTTCAGTTCTCACTTTAGAGAAGAGACTATATTGTAATCATGCGGCGGACAGCCGCGAGTTTTCGGCAGAAAAAAACTCTTATTCCAGGACCATTGTCACGAAAAAGGGGATAAATCCTGCTATTATATATAGTAAATTATTTCCTTTAACACGTAGTGCAGCCTGAATCAATGTTTTGTGGGCTCTTGATACCGAAAAATCGATTGACGGCAGAATGTCTGTCTATCCGTCCGTGGTCAAAGCTAGCAAAAAGCCCGTTCGGACGACTTCCTCCAAAATTGATTTCTTTAATCAAATCAATTTAAAGGAACTCGAGACTCTCTGGTTTTGAAACGAATATTTTGATTTTTTCAAAACTTTTTACATCTCTGTTTTATTGCAGCTTCACAACAATTTCTAAATTATTTTCATGATATTCCCATTATTTTGTGTATTACAAATATTATCTTTCTGAATAAGAATTTATAAAAGCGTCTGCTACTAGATAACTAGATTTAAATTTATTCACTGACGAGGGTAAAACGAGTTTGAAATTACTTACGATGAAGCGAGTGAGTTATCTTTACCTTACCTGCTTTTGAGTTATCTTTTTATTATTACACGCAATATCTGTCATAAATTCAATATCAGTAGCTCATCATGCTCATTTTCGTTCCACTCGTTCGAAAATGAACCAGTTTTTTGTTTTGTTTTTTCAGTTTATTTATAGTTGCATCAATAGCTAAGATTTTTTGATTAATCTGTATGATTATAATACAACGTGTTTTCCATGGTGAGAATTATATGATATAATTCAATAATTACAATACAACGGTTAGAATTTTCTAACCCTTGTATTACACATTGTTTACGCTTTTACATTTTGTACAAAGCGTAGCCATTGCAGTTTACATTACATATGTCAGTGGTTGAAAGTTGGTCGGTGCATGTTATGATAATATATACAGTTTATTCATTCAAAAATAGTATTACAATTCTTTAAATATATTAAATAATTTTCAGAATTTCTCTTGTAGGGTGTTTGAATGACGCGATGAGTCAATATTACAGTTCTTTAAAATTGATTACTCTGATTGGTTATGTACGGAGTATTCCTAAAGAATGTGTATTATTGTCATTTATACATTGCATATATTGCAAATAGTGGGCGTTTTCTTATTTCTTAGATGAAGGTGATTTTTTTCTAAATGTTTTTGTAATTCTAATGACAGAAACTTACGGCACCGTTTTTATTCATTTTAATTTTATTAAGTTCTCAGTTTGTTGAAGTTTTATATCTTCTTATGGAGACTTATAAGCTTACAGGTCTTCCAATCGTAGCTGCATGTGTTTTTCATATTTTCAAACAAGTACTTCCAGATACCTTTCCTGGTGTATATACTATATTATTTTTCACCAACTGAAGGTCGACTAATATTGTTGGAACATGACTTCCTGGCGCAGCTAATGGTATGTTTTGATGAGAGGGACTCCAGAAGATAACAAGGAAAGTTAATTTTGTTTTTTTCTGCACAGCTCCATATATTCGTTTCTTATTTTAACGTCTTTTCAACTAATGGCATCCATAGACAACATTATATGTATTACTATAAATACCAGTTTAATACATCTCCGTTTAAAATTTCGTAAAATAAGTGAACAAAAATCTCTATATTTTCGAAAAACTGTAAAACTCAGATCTGTAGTTGTAGAACTCATACACACTATGTTTCTTTCTACTGTAGATAATAGCAAATGAACACCTCAATTCTTCACTCTAAGAAACAATAAATTATTTTTACAGTCTCGCCTAACACTACTTTCTTTAAAATTTCTCGGTGAGAGAAAAGTACCCTTAAAGCATGGCACTGATCTCATTTTCGATGAATTCTTAGCGTTTCGAAAATTACAAAATATTAGCATTGCCACAAAAACCAACAATGTGATACATTTTTCTTTAATGAAATATTTTTAGGGCATTTAGTTTCCGTTTTTTGCACTTTGCGTAGCTCCAACTACGGCGGGGGGGGGGGAGGGGGGGCTGGTGTGCCTCGTCGGTGCTTAACCCGTCTGAGCGGCATAAAGCCTAGATATTTCGGAAGCAATGGTCCAGAAATTATTATAATGTATTTAAGAATCACAATTTCATAAAACATTAATAATAGCCTAAACGATACAATTCTTACTTTATTGCTATCGCTTATGCAGTAGAAAGAAAGTTATGTAATGCTGCACGACACAACGGCGCATTTTCGGCAAGAAAACTCATTATTATAGAGTCCTCGTAATGAAACAGTGGATAAATCCGGTTGCTAAATTTAAACAAATCCTCTTACACGTGTAGCCAGAATCAACGTTTTGCGGGTCCTTGATGCCAAAAAGGAGAATGATGGCTAGACAACTGTCCGTCCGTCATATGTCTGTTTGTTATTTGTCTGTCTGACTGTGAATAATCGCTGGCGGCTAAATCGTTCAGCCGATTTTCTCCAAAATTGAAATTCCCCAGCCGATCTGGCTGCCCCTGATGTCGCGGCCCCTTTAATTTAAAAACGATCATTTAATTTTTTTTTTTGGGGGGGGGCTACATTTTGTTGCTGGATAGGGCAAAGGACGTTTGAGGGAATGGTGCAGTCTCATATACGTTAAAAATCTGATTTTTCAAAAATTGCCAAAAATCTAATTTTTTGGTTTCTTCCTACAACTACAATTAGAAGATAAATATTTGTTCCCTTTATGAAATCTGTGCCTTCAAGATAGATTTCGGAATGAGGTCATGGACAATTTTTCGATACTTCGCGTAATTTTGTGCGAAAGTGGGGGCGAGAAAGTACGTGCCATTTACTTGACATGTAACACCACTTCTCTTAGAACACTCAACCGCAGTGAAATCACGCTTGAGAAGTGTCAACGACAGTATTTACACGAGTTTGCTTTCGTCTAGCTTAAAATGAAGGGTTCCCAAATCCTCGCCGGCGTCACAGGCAGAATTCGTTCACTATGCTCCGCGAAGTCACGGAGATTAAGCGAATTCGAATCCCGCGGGTTCCTGGTTGGGTGACCGGCTGGGAATCACGGGATCTAATGGCTCCGAGCCCCTGGGCGAAGGGATAAAAGGCACCGACTGACTGAAACGTGACGGGACTTGACAACGATAGTAAAGGAGGATTACTCAGACCACAGTTGGACGGATAGACGTACAGACATAAAAATAGCCGTCAATTGATATTTTGGAATAAAGGACAGACAAAACATGTATTCTGACGACAAAACGTTTTAGAGAAAGTTGCTGACATTTCAGGCGTTTTACGTTCGAAAATCGCCGTTTCACGACGCACGATTGCAATACTTTCTTTTCTTATAATGTAAAGCAACAGAGTAAAAGTAATTGACTGAGTACGGTGTGATGTCGTAGGCTTCCGGACACCCGGACAGCCCAGATCAAAAGTACGGTATGTTTATTCAGGTTAATTTGGTTACTAATATTACGATAAAACAAGAGAAAGGTAATATATCACAAACAGCATGAGATTTACTCTTTTATTTTCAAGATATAGTCGAATAATAATACATAATAAATAATAATAAATAATAGTAATAAATAATAATAAATATTATTATTTATTACCATCTCGTTTTAGAGACTGTACATTGTAGTTTCTTGGATGATCGACTTGCTCCAGAACAAAATAATCCTTGTAGAATTTATATAATTAACTAAAATACATTCTTATTAACACTTCACTGACACGGGAATTACGTTGCAACACGAACACAATTTTGGTCCCGATAAGGAAGTGTAATAATACGGATATATTATATAATAATTATTAGATAACACGAATTTGTATCTCACTAGCGTAGATTATTCCGGTCCCTTGAAATACGTGTTAACGAGGGTTTACTGCACGCATCATATCTAAGCGATGTTAATTATTTGCGAGTTTTAGGTGCACGGCCATCTAGAGGCGAAAGGAGGAACTGTGGGAGACCTTTCTTCCCTGTTTCGGGACGGCTCCGCTACGCTGCGCCAGGAGAAGGGCGGCGTGTTAGTTCTGGAGGCTGCCGCAGGACTGCGCACCCTACGCCTGAAGTACCGTCACTACTCGGCCCGAGCAGGGCCCATCAGAGTTTCAGGTGTGATAGAGGTGAGAACCAGTCAAAGACTTTTTTTAAATTTATTTGTATAATTGTTTGTTTTAAATATTACATTGTGATAAAAAAGTGTAATGTTTATTCACAATTCTTTAATTTTCATTAACATTGATTTGTGAATAAAATGAACACGAGTGAAAAATTGTTCTGTGACACACTTGTCAGTTACACATAATGGGTTTTTAATTTCATAAAATCATTACAAATTTGTAATATTTGTTGCAATAAATACGCGTGTCATCATTGTAGTCTGTACATAATTTATGAAATTTTTAACCTATCGCTGAGATTTAGGGGTGGTGTTTTAATCTTGTAATGTCCAAGATGTTCACTGAAGGTAATTTGGATGGTTCTCGAATCTTTCCCAGTGAATGCTGAGGAGGCAACTGTAGCCTAGATGTTCTAGCAGTCTCTGTTTCTTTTTTCGAGACAGTCGCGTTTATTATTGAATGTCTTCTTTATATTTTTTTTTACTTTCTTGTACACGTACGAATATACAAATACTACACATAGTATAGATAAGTAATGTCACACTGCTGCAAAAAGTTACAATTTTAAGACAGGAGAACCCGTTTTGTGGCTGCCTGTCTGAGTAAGAGAGGATTTTACTTGCTTCTAAACATAGTACATTACTTTCTTTGCGATATTTTAATAATGTTTGTATTCCTTCTTTATATTTAGTCGTCAAATGACATCAATTACACACCCCGAGAGTTTCAATTTGGAACGGGCAAAATTGCATTCTTTTCGCAATTTGCGCTTCTTTAAACGCGCTATTTCATGAGTACACTGCTCTTATTTTTCAGTATATTTACTATTCCTTAAATATTACAATGTGAATCTTAAAGCCCCGGCAGCGAGAAAGAAATAGTATGAATGTCACCTGTAACATTGGAAGTAATGTTCAACAACGCTTCAATTATTACCCTGCAATTATTGCATTTGGAATTACTTACGAATGTAGACCTTTTCGGTAAACATTTTACAAAACCAAGATTCTTTCAATTAAAAATTATTCATATTAATCACAACTGCTAATTTTATAGTCTATTTTTGTATTATTTAATACTCTCTCTCTCTCTCTCTCTCTCTCTCTCTCTCTCTCTCTCTATATATATATATATATATATATATATATATATATATATATATATATATATATACTATCCCACTCGCGAAAAGAAAACCAATAGTGTAATATACAGTGTTTAACTAAATATGCAAAATGTCTCAATCAGAGCGATGTATCTAAAAAAAGTAGCTTACGCGTCATTAATATTTACTTTGCGGCCATTTTTAAATATATTATTGTACTTCTGTGTACATTTTTTTCAAATGTTTTGATGAAAATTTTAGAAATCTGAAAACTGTATTCAAACTGAAAGGTATCTCTACATTCCGCATTTTGAGAAACGCTCAAATATTTTCTCTAGAACGGCGCCACATGATTCAGCGATACTGTGTCTATAAGATCAGGCTATTTCTGCAGCTTTTGACACGCCCAAACCCATTAATCAATTAATCCAATCATGAGGATGACATTCTCTCGATTTTCTATAACTCGAGAGCGAAAATCTTAACGGAGAGTTACTGCAGATGTACTGCTCAATGCCCAAAGGCAAACGAGACGTATTGCAACAAAGACGCACTTGTCTGTTGCACTTGCTAGACGTTTCTAGCTTCACTACGTACCAAATGTAGCTTCACTACGTGTACATTTAGTTGAACTCTCCTTTTGTTAGTTGTGGTGAGAGTAGAGCGGGGAGTTTGCCATACTATTTTCTTATAAATACTAAAAACTGGATTCTGTAGTTCGTTTACTAATGCTAGCAACTTTCTGTAACTCGGGAGCGAAAACGTCTATTTTCAAATGTTGCTAACCTCGCTTTGTTGGTACTTTTTGTTCACCATTTACTTATTTATTATTAGATGGAGAAGAGATTCCAGATTTCAAGAAAACGTGCGCAAATTATATTTGGACCGACTCTCGGACCGACTCTCCGACCGACTCTCGGACCGACCCTCGGACCGACCCTCGGACCGACCCTCGGACCGACCCTCGGACCGACCCTCGGACCGCACCCTCGGACCGACCTCCCGACCTGACGGCGACCCTGACCGACCCGGACCGACCCTCGGAGACGTGATCGCACCCTCGGACCGACCTCGGACCGACCCTCGAACGACCGGAGTACGCTACCGAGCCCTCGAACCGCACCCCGAAACGGACCCTCGAGGAGGACCCGACGGGCCTGCGAAACGGACCTCGAACCGACCCTCGAACCGGACCCTCGAACCGGACCCGACGACCTCGAACGACCCGACCGAACTCGAAACGGACACTGGAAACGACCACTGGAACCGACCTCGACCGACCCTCGGACCGACCCTCGAACGACCCTCGAACACGACCCTCGAACAGACGCCTCGAACCGACCCTCGACCGAAACCGACCCTCGAACCGACCCTCGAACCGACCTCGACCGACGCCTCGAACCGACCCCTCGAACCGACCACTTCGAACCGGACCTCGACCGACCTCGAACTACACTCGAACCTAACACTCGAACCGACACTCGAACCGACACTAGAACCGACACTAGAACCGACACTAGAACCGACACTAGAACCGACACTAGAACCGACACTCGAACCGACACTCGAACCAACACTCGAACCGACACTCGAACCGACACTCGAACCGACACTCGAACCGACACTCGAAGAGTCACCCGAATTGAATCCAATGTAAAATGTTTGAAAATGATGAAACTGTTGCGCAGGCGGAGGCGTCGCCGGTCACGCTGCGCGCGCAGGTGTCGCTGACGCCGCCGTGCCGCGCGCAGCTGCGCGCGCTGGCCGTGGCGAGCGTGGGGCGCGTGCGCGTGCGGGCGACGGGGCTGGGCGCGCTGCGCCGCCTGCTGCCGCTGCTCGAGCGCTGGCTGCAGAAGCGCCTTCAGGGCGACGTGGAGCGCTCCGTGCTGCAGCGCCTCGAGGGCATCGTCAACGCGCACCTGCAGCGCCTCTCGTGCTAGCGCGCCGCCCACGCGGCCTCTTGCGGTGAGCATGCATGCCACGCGGTGCGGCGCTCGCGGTGCGCTTCCAAGGCCTAAGGGCGGTGAGCATGTATGGCACGCGGTGCGGCGCTAGCGGTGCGCTTCCATGGCCTGCTGGTGGTGCGCTTCCATGGCCTGCTGGCGGTGCGCTTCAATGGCCTGCTGGCGGTGCGTTTTCTTGGCTTGTTGCCGATGATCATGCATGCTACGCGGTGCATCGCGAGAGGTGCGCTTCCATAGCCTGCTAGCAGTGCGCTTCCGAGGCCTACTGGTGGTACATTTCCTTGGCCTGCTGGCGGTGTGCATACACGGCCTGCCGATTGTGTGCTTCCGGCCAACTGTGCGCCTCCGTAGCCTGCTTGCGGTGTGCATGTATGTATGGCCTGCTGGTGCTGCGCTTTCAAGACCTTCTAGCTTCGCGTTTCTTTGACCTGCTGGCTCTGCGCTTCCTTGGCCTGTTGGCGGTGCTCTTCTAAGGCCTGCTAGTGGTGTGATTCCACGGCCTGCTGGCGATGTGCATGCATGGCCTACTGGTATTGTTCATCCATGACCTGCTGGAAGTTCGCTTCCACGGCCTGCAGATAGTGCTTCCATGGACTGCTGGCGGTGTGCATCCATGGCCTGCTGGTAGTGCTTCCATGACCTGATAGCGATGCGGATCCGTGGCCTACTGGCGGTCGATGACCATAGCTTGCTAGCGTTGTGCCTCCATGGCCTGCTGGCGGTGAGCATGCATGGCCTTCTGGTAGTGCTCTCATGGCCTGCTAGCGGTGAGTGTCCATGGCCTGCTAGTGTGTGATTCCATGGCCTGATGGTGGTGCACATGCATGTCACGCGGTGCGCTTCCATGGCCTGCTGGCCGAGTGCATGTGTGTATGGCGTGCTGGCGCTGCGCTTTCTTGGCCTGCTGGCGTTGCGCCCTAATGGCCTGCTGGCACTGCGCTTCCAAGGCCTGCTGACACTGCGTTTCCTCGGCCTGCTAGCACGGTGCATTCATGGCCTTCTTGCGGTGCGCTTCCATGTTCAGCTAGATGTGTGCCTTCATGTCTTGTTTGCGTGAGCTTCCATGGACTCGTGGCGCTGCGACGCCATCTTGATAAAATCACATGGGTGTTCTGTTCCGCATTCTTTTCGGCGTGAGCCAAAGACCCACATGCACCACTTTGCGGGAGAATATTAGCGGGAATTTTAAATGCAACCCGATACCAATATTATCTCCTTGTTACAAGTCATTGAACCAGATGCATGAATCATTTGTTTAAATTTTGAATTTCAAAATATAATTGTTGTTTGTTTTTCAAAAAAAATATTCCATTGTTTTCAATTACGTATTTCGCTTGTCAATGAGAAATTAGGGTAATTTGAATTGCCTTTGCTCTGTAATTATACAAGATGAAAAGGATTTTCTTCCTGAGGAGACATAAAAATGTCAATGTCGTCCTTGTTACTATTTACAATATTTATAAATTTTCACAATAAGAGCTTCATTTATTTTTACTATTTTAAAGCCGAAAAGGCGAGGTAATTGATACTTCCTTGCAAATTTTCAAATGTATTCAAATTAGAGAAACTAAGAATACATCACCTTTACGTAAATATACAACGGTGTACTAATTTATTGTCACGTCCGTTATAGTAATTTATTTTATTTTTTATTAAATAAAATTTTGTATTTTCGTAAATTTCGTGAACGAAATTGGATTTGTCTTCTCATCAACAACTGAATGTATTTGTTAACAGTTAAAATGCACGAAAACGTCGTATAATTAGAATTACTCTTAATTTGAGTATTTTTCATATATTTTTTAACTAAAAAGCGTTACCAGCACTTCTTGTCTTCCATTTCAAACGAAGTGCCCATTTCGTGGTCACAAGGTTTGTGACGTATCTGATGCTGCACAGAACGAACAAAAATCGTTTCGGTAGTAATTTAGTTTTCCATTTTTTAATGCAGAAATTTTAATGAACATGAAACTTATAGAACCATATTTTTCTGATCTATAATATTCTTAATGTTTCAATTACATTTTAGGGGACCGTAAAATTAAGAAAATGTTAAAAATTATTATTAGGTGCCGATAGATAGCAGCTGGAAAGAGGGTAGGGCAATACTGAAACTATAGCTTAAGACTAAAGAATGCAGAAAAAATAATGTGTAAAGGATGTGCTATTCTGTAGCTCTACTAGTTTATCTTCCCTATCTTCCCGTTTTACATTGTTGTAGTTTTCCGCTATCTTCAATATTTTCGTTTAAGTTCACTGAGTCTTATCCCATATTCAACAACTTGCCGACTCTAATGCCGTATTTTTATTTTTCAGATTCTGTCGTTTGTATTGGAGATTGACAGATCCTGTACGTGATATAGTGGAATACAGACAATGATCTACACATTTTTCAGATTTGAACGACATTACGACGATCTCAGAAGAGTTGTGCTGTCCTATTGATTTGTTCATGTTTCATTTTAATTGTTGAAATAATTTTGTTTACATAGAATTGTAAATAATATATTTTAATATGCTCGAACTAGACGATAAATAAATGTACATTAAAGTATAAAATATCATCAAGTTTTTCATTCATTAAAGAATCAATGAAGTCGACCTTGCTGTTGTCGACACACACACACACACACACACACACACACACACACACACACACACACACACACACACACTGGCTAATCCGACAAGCAAACATACTTTTCATTTGTATGTAATATCATTCGTAGGATGCAATAGTGGTACAACTAAAAATGTCAGGTTTCAGATAAATACGTTTGAAGTTTCACCTTGTATTGAAGTGCATCATTCTTGCATTCACACTTCTGCCATTTGTTGGTGGAATACTGTTCTGTATGCAGATATGCAACTGTTGCTGCTGAGAGGTAGACTAACCTGACTTCTGGAGAGTGACTTAATTCAAAATTCGTATTTTTTGAGATGCGCCACTACAGTCCCTGGCCATATTATTAGACGCACCCTAAATTTTCAATAAAATTCACGTTTTAGTAACGAAAAATGTATTTTTTTATTTCTAACGAAATACATAAGTAATAATTAAATACTTACGATAGAAACAAGATATCATATGCAAAATTATGACTGTGAGTATAATATTTAAACTAATTTTCATAAAAAATCTCCATACATATGTATATCTTTAATACTTTGTCAGGCCACCTTTGGCGGCTATTAGAGCTTTAATTCTTTTTGGTATGATATTAATGCATGCCTGGACAGTTTCTTGCAACTTTGGATGATGGTACCAGACTTGAATTATTTTCAAGGAGGCAAATTTTTGTTGTTATTTCTTAATTTGCGATTTCCTCTTTATGAGCTCCCAAACATTTTCTATTGGGTTCATATCTGGTGAATTTCCTGACCATGGTAACACAGGAACATTTTTCTCCAACAAAAATGATCGAACTGTTCGAGCAGTATGACATGGAGCCCCATCTTGCATAAAAACAAATGATTCTTCATTTGAGAACCATTCCTGTAGTTGAGGCAGCAGTCGTTTCTCGAATACTTGCTTGTACTGGTCCTGTTTCATGATGCCCTTAACCAAGTACAGACACCCCGTGCCTTTGCCACTGATCACTGAACGCCCATGCAAGACGTTTTTCTTTCATACCAGCTGTTAATCTGGGTTTGTGGGCTGGTCTACAAGCTTTAAAGTTCATTTGTAGTAGTGTACACCTTACTGTCCTTTCAGATACACAGATTCCACTACTTTCCAATTTAAATTTAATTTGTTTAGTAGTAGCACACCGGTTTTCATGGCAAATCTTCCTCAAACATCTCTCAGATCTTGGTGAAAATATTCTCTTCCGTCCACATGTGTTCTTCCTTCGTGGGGATAATTCTTCACCAAGGACAATTTTTTTTCTTAATTCGCCGAATAGGTGTCTCGGATATGTTCAACCTTCGAGATAACTCACGATTTGAATAATTTTCTGAGTCGACAAAAGCTTTCACTGCTGCGATCTTCCGATGAGACAAATAACTTGCCTTTCCCATTATTTTTATTCAAAACTATCAGTTTTTCGTATACAACAATTCATAATTTTTAAATAAACACGGCTATACCTATTTCACAAACTAATAAATGGAAAATAAACTATCTTCATGCAACAACACACTACTCATGTCACCTCATGTTCTACTCAACTCTTGTAATTTGTGCGTCTAAGCAACAATGAGGTGTCACAACAATGGTACATAATGACAAATAATGTATTAATTATTAGAAAAAGAAGCTTTGTATTTATTGATTGATTCGCAACAATGCCAGATGTAATGTACTGCAGTGAGAGGCTTCAAAACTTAACATTTTGTTAAAAATTTGGAGTGCGTCTAATAATTTGGCCAGGGACTGTATTGCAGCCCACGAGCGGTTTGTAAAGGGCGTGCAAGCAATGATGGATGTAGTCCGACATCCATCGCGCTGGTTAAGATAGGGCCACAACGTATACACTGCCAATCCCCGAATCCTAAGCTGGAAACCACCCAACGAGCTAGAATATACTACATAGAGTGGCTGTCCCTATAGTGTCAGCGCTTTGGTGGAGGCTCACAGAACAAGGGGCCGCCATGTTTTTTGAAGTCAAAGCATACGAGTGGCTGTGTAACCGTCCGTAACCAGCACCGAACGTAATGAAAGAATACTTGGTTTCCCAGAGGGCGATGCTTTGTCTGCAAGAACCTGCTTTCAGTTTGCTGCGAAGATGGACGCGCTTATAGCTCGTTGGAACCACCCTAATAAATTTTGCCTACTGTTCCCCGGTGGTCAGTCAGAACCATCTGCACCAAGTTTGGCTTCCTCACCTGATCTACAGTGGGGGCCTAGGGGCTCCTCTCTTGCGAGGGGAGACAACGGCGACCCTGAAAGACGTCCTCGCCCTCGTCGTCGGACTCGCTCTCGTCGTCGGACTCGCTCTCGTCGTCGGACTCGCCCTCGTCGCCGACCTCGCTCTCGTCGTCGACCTCGCCCTCGTCGTCTTTGCTTTCGTTGTCCTCGGCGTCGTCCTTGACCTCGTCGTCCTCGTCCTCTAACGTCAAACGGAATACTAGAATACTCTATTTCTGCAGAGGTCGCGGCTTTGAATGCAAAAAAAAGTATGGTAACAATAAAATGTTAGATGTAAATAATTTACATAAAACAGAAGAAATGTTAGTAGTGAGATTATGAACAGATCGCACTTACGAAGCCCGTAATACGACATTTGTTCGTCATGCACCGACAAGAGGTCGTGGCAAACTGTCACCATGGCAACAGAGTTAATGAGGAAGTTATTAGTTGCAACGTATTTATTTCAAACGGATTGTTGAGTGGAAGGGAGAGGTGGGGCAAACAAAAACTACATAAAACTGAGATGAAGAAATTGTAAATACAACCAAGAAAAATCCAATTTAACCCGATCTAATAGAGAACTGGTTGCTTTCAATAACAGTATTGATTGAATTTTTGATTTTTATTTGCAAGTTTCTGAGATCAAACGAGGACTCTTCCGCATTTCAACTTCAAAAATTTTGGGATTTCAGAAATCAAAAGAATGGTTATATTCTATCCGATGTTTGGAAAGAGAACTCTGCTGACATGGATGTTCTTTAATATTTCTTCGATGGTCGTTCATTCGTATTGAAAGCTTTCTACTGGCTTGCCCGAAGTGATTCTTTGGACAGCCATTACATTTATTTCATAAACAACATTTAATTTACTTAATTTGGAAACATAATCTTTAACATTTTAAATAATATTCTCCTTATATATTTTGTTATAACCGAAAATTGTAACACGTTCAAGTTTATTATTGATGGTAGGTACAAAAGGTATTACAAGAGCTTGAATAATTTCTTCTTTCAGTTTTGAGAATTTGTTGCTCTTAGTAATTTCAATAATTTCATCCTGTTACTTGCATGTTTGTTAACAAATCTTTCAGGATAATAATTTTTTACAAGAATTGTATTAAGAATTTGTAAGTTGGTATCATGAAACTTAGGATGACGGAGTTTGATGGCTCGATCCGTAAGATTATACCCAATACCAATTTTGGTTTCCTTCGGATGTAGCGACCAAAGTTAAGAACTTGGCCAGCATAAGTTGGTTTCCTAAAACAATTTGTAATAACAGGATTGTTATTTCTTTTATAACGTAACTTCTAGGAAATTTATTTGTTTCTTCTTTTTTCCATTTTCTATTGTAAAATTCAAATCCGGACGGAATTCATTAAAAGCTGTAATTACATCA
This sequence comes from Gryllus bimaculatus, assembly GCA_017312745.1. NCBI lineage: Eukaryota > Metazoa > Arthropoda > Insecta > Orthoptera > Gryllidae > Gryllus > Gryllus bimaculatus. The sequence continues at coordinate 508,283 of BOPP01000054.1, read as the reverse complement.
TTAACATGTTTACTGTTTAATGTTATAATGGTATCGTCGACGTAATGGCGGTAGAATCTTACACCAAAACTAGATAAGACGAATTTAAGGCATTTTTAATTATCTCTCATATTAGCAGCGCGATTACCGATTTGGTTTGGGGGCACTTTCCACCAATTATTTGCCTACACCCTTTCCTTAGATCTTCCTTTCCAGGGCAATTTGGTGGCGCACATTTACACCGCCAGTTTTTTCTCTCGATTTGTTTTATTCTTATTTCTTTCTACATTTCTAGAAGTATAATATACTTACACAAACATTTCCACGCTTGAGAAGTAGTATTGAATTTAACGTTCTCGTTGTATCGTGAAGCAATGCTTATTACATTCCTGGAACTCTATTGCTCCGATTTTAGAATATATTTGTCTCGAGTTTTCTCTGGTGTATTTTCAGTGAAACCCACACAAAAGACATTCGCAGACCACAATTTCATCTTAAAATGTAGAAATCCTAAAATCTTTGAATATGTCACCTTTAATATCCCTGACTGCTCACCATTCCTCTTGAATATTCAATAAGGGACAACGCAGGTTCGCGAGTTTCGAATGTATTTGAATACAAAGCACAACCTTTGGGTTCTTCGACCAACGCGAAGTGAAACACAAGTCTGAAGGGGAAACCTAAGGTGAGATTTCGGCGGAAGGAAGACATTCATTTGCAAATCCAATTGTTTCCAATTTGGTTTCCAATGCCAAAACAATCCACTGTGTCAAAGGATTTTTTTGCGTTCGCAGAAAGTAGACGATTTACCAATAATGTTGTTCTCTATAAACTGACGCAAAAAATATCCATAACACTTACCACGCGGAATTCAGTGATTTTCCAACTTCTATTTCATTTTATCTGTCTTTCTAGATAGCTCAAATCTGAGAAACTCGCAATTACTAAGATTTCATTTCATTTCATTTGTGTAACGTTTGTAAACGTAAAGCGGAAATGAGTTTTAATATAATTGACACCATAGAAGTGAAAAGACTAAAATGGTATGGGCACATGCAAAGATTGAATGAAGAGCGGTGGCCGAAAATATTGTAGAAATGGCAACCAGCTACCCAACGACGAAGAGGAAGACCTAGACTTACAGGGGGAGAGGGAGTTGATGAGGCAATGGAGAAGAGAGGATTAAGTAATGAAGACTACACCGATAGAGAAATGTGGAGGCTGCGATGCGAGAGACACACTAGAGTGTAATAATATCTCGCTATACTACTACTGCTTCATTTGTGTTACTCCATGTCTCCAGCCTATCCAATCCGGTTCCTAGTATTTCTATATCGTTGTGTTTATTTCCCGATAAATTTTACGAGAATCAGCAAATAGACGCATGTTTTATTATAACCCCTGCGAAATATCATTACACAGGGGGCCTAGGGAGGAAACACCGAAACTTCGAAAATAAGCTATTAAGGCAATTTTAAGCATATTTTGTCTAATGAACTCCTTGGATATTCCGAATGCTGAGTCACATTTAGTACTCAAAAGTTGGCTTTAAAAAGTACTTTCTATGCAATAATTTGCATTGCAGAAGCATAAAATCACTTCAGAAACATGTAAATTGTTTATTATTTACCAAAGAAATGAATAAATTTACCTATAAAGAAAGGTTAACACAAACAACAAATCTGTTGAATTGAGTGCTTTTTATTTGTTTGAATATTGTTACGAACAAATATATTGATTTATTTTATAAATAATAAATTGTTTACATGTTTCTGGAGGGTTTGTGTGTTTGGAAAGTGTTTTTGCATATAAAGAATTTTTTCAAACTAACTTTTGAAGGCTTATTGCCGCTCAGCCATTTGAAGTATTCAAGGAGTTTCGTCGTTACATCCATGTAAATTCTGTATATTGTGCTATAAATAGCAATGGATCTAGGACAATCCTCTGACGCACTCTGAACGTCACTTTCTTTGAAATAATAAACTCAAATCTAAATCTTATCACGTTTGTGCCGGAGCACAATTTCTCGCCGAGTTGGGCGTTACATGGTGTTTGCCCTCTTGAGCCCCTCGTTATACTTATGTAACAACATTTCTGGCCAACTCGTATTTGCAGCTTTTTACACTAATTCGCAAATTTTATTTTTTCAATAGATGGAGACATTCTAAATGAAACATATAAGCAAGTTTTTTTTCATTCTTGAATGCCAGATGTCGATTTAGCCGTGATCGCTCTACTAGTAAATATTTAGCAACACAACAAGTGGTCAGCACTAAATGCTGCAAACGCATGCTGTCAAAGGGCTTCAACGGCTCCTGTTTGCGCACGAACGGGTCAACAATGGGCGAGCGCTATGGGCCCAAAAATCACCTTGGGAATTATAAGGTTAAGTCGATTATGGGGGCGGTAGTATGAATTTCCCGCGACCCACTTCCTGAGAGGTGAAGAGAAGGCACGGCACTGGAGCGCCCCCCCCCTCACCTCCCCCCTTAGCTGAGGGGGAGTGGCTGCTTACCGCGTAGGACTTGCGCAAGTGACAGCGGCGAGGTACACTATGTGATAAAACGTATCCGAACACCTGGCTGAAAATGACTTACCAGTTCGTGGCGCCCTCCATCCCTAATGTCGGAGTTTAATAGGGTGTTGGCCCACCCTTAGCCTTTGATGACAGCTTCCACTCTCGCAGGCATACTTTCAGTCAGGTGCTGGAAGGTTTCTTGGGAAATTACAGCCCATTCTTCACGGAGTGTTCGACTGAAGAGAGGTATCGATGTTGGCCAGGCACGAACTCGGCGTTCTAAAACATCTCAAAGGTGTTAAATAGGATTTACGTCTAGACTCTGTGCTCGCCAGTCCATTTCAGGGATGTTATTGTCGTGTAACCACTCCGCCACAGGCCGTCGAGTATGAAGAGGTGCTCGATTATGTTGGAAGATGCAATCGCCATCCACGCACTTCAACAGCAGGAAGCAAGAAAGTGTTGAAAACATCAACGTACGTCTGTGCCGTGATAGTGCCACACAAATTAACAAGGGGTGCAAACCTCCGCCATGAAAAACACGACCATACCATTACACCATTTCGGACGTGTCCGGATGTTTTTTAACACATCGTGTAAATTTGGAACGGCTGTCTGGGGGGCGTGGCGCGCCAATAGAGCAAGACTCAACCATGGTGGAAAAGCTTCCCTAAACCGCCTGCCCGCCACGCGCAGCGAGGTGCTACTGAGGGAGTACGGGAAGTCTCATTATATTCTTAAAATGTTTCTACCCCTCAACTACTAGTGTGTCGATGCTGGTGTGAAGAGCTTAGAGAGTTTTTAGTGTCAGCAGAGAGCTTTAATTCATTTGCCATTTTTCTTACCTTACATGTTATTTATTCTTTGTAATGTGTAGAAAAATATAATATCATATTTTTATTTTGGAGCCCAGCCAATGAAATTAAATTCGACGATTGTTCTCGTTGGAATAATGTTCCAATTGAATTGTGTTTACCTATCTCATCAATGTTCAGCAGGATTTTCGACACTAGCTAGATAACTATATCGAATTCAGCAACTGTCTGCAAGAGACTTCTAGCAGTGAGCTGCTCTGATCGGTAGTTTTCCGTGGTTTCTCCAATCAACACCAGGCGAATGTCGGAGCAGTACCCTAACAAACAGGCCACGGACCGCGCGCATTCCTTCCTTCCCATTCTTTGTTCCCCTTACTTACACACACACACACACACACTTACATGCATACACTATCACACATATCGGGAGACCAGTCGTAAGCTTAGAGCTTGTCTCGGCTGGGGCGGTGCCACGCTGGTAGGAGATACCTGGTTGGGGAAAACCGCGTTCGTCAACGTGTAGATCGGCACCAAATCTCACCATCAACAGCGGAAGATCACAGCCACTCCTGCGATAAAAACGAGCACTGTAGTTACGGGACTAATTACTTCAGCAGATAACGCGCCTGAAAATACTAACCAATCAATAAAACCTAATCAAAAAGGCAAATTACAAATTTTGTCATAATTCGAGAAACGTCGCCAGTACTCACCTGCAAGAGTTCGTCCAATTCCTCATTTTTTTCCATACATTCTTCTAACTCTCCTCAAGGCATCAACTGATGCCAGTGCAGTGCCCATGTCCGGAAGGTCATAGGTTCGACGGTGGCAGTCTTTTCGACACTAGCTTGTTAGCTCGGAATTCTGACGCTGTCTGGAGGAGAAATCTACCAGCCGGTTCATCTGATGGGTAGTTTTACATGGTTTCGTTCAATACCTAGTGAATATCTGAGCGATTCACTAAGAAACAGGCCACGGACCGCGCGCGATGTTTCCTTCCTATTCTTTGTCCTATTATCACCCCTTACTTACACACACTTACATAAACATTCTCTACACTATCACTAATGCTGGGAGACCGGTCGGGAGCGTGGAGCTGGTCCCGGCTGCCGCAGGTAGGAGATACCTGGTTGGGGAAAAGTCTGGTAGCACACGTGTAGGTTGGCGCCGGATCTCGCCATTGACATCTGAAAATCACCGACACCTAAAACATGCACTACACTTACGAGACTAATGACAGCAGATGGCGCACCCAAAAACCTTAATCGAGCAATAAAACCTAATGAAAAAGACAAATTACAAATTTTGTCATAACTTGAGAAACATCATCTGTACTCACCTGCAAGAGTTTGTCCAATCCAATTCAAAAGATAATGACACAAAATCCCTTATTGCAGCCATGTCAAGGTCGCCAGCAAAGTAAGATGCTTACTAGAGCTTGCGAGCACTGCTTCGAGAGAAATTGGCGCGAGATTTAAAAGTAGGGGGTGTACAAACGCTGCGAAATGGCAATATGTCACTGGATACCTGGCCCATGACAGTCTTTGGAACCAGTTACTTGACAGTTATCACAAATATTAATTAGCAATATTAGTTCGCATTTCCTCTTTAAAGCAAAGAAATGATTCGTTAAAATGAAATAATACACCTGTCACATTAATCTCAATTGAAAGTAAAAGTGAAAGAAAAAATGAAACGTATCTTGTTTTTGTTACGCGGAAGAGTGTGTATCATGAACTTCCTACGTCTAGGTTAGAAATATTAACAGACAAACATTCTCATTTGTTAAAAGGGATATCGATGAGTAAGGGAGTTGATAACTTAAAGACACTTGTTAATTTATTTCACATTATTGTTAAATAAAATTAATAACAATGATTTAACATCACAACACAAAACGAAAACAAGGAAATAATTCACCATTGAAATAAATTCCTGTAACTTGGCAAATATACTTTTATAAGGGAGAATTTAATAAGAAAATAAATATGAAGTAATAAGTAGTGAAGAATATAAATAATAATAATAATAATAATAATAATACAATTCGCAGTTATTTGATAGAAAAAATCTGACAAACATACTATTTTCTTATGAATTCACTCTTCGTCGCCTCGCTCCAGCTTGCGCCTATACACCCCTTCCTGGATTTTAAGGGGAAATGACTGCGGAGTCAGGGGAAGTTGCCCGTGGCAAGAGGAGGACGGGCTTTCCAGGCGGGCAGGTAGCTCGTGCGGACACAGTTTGACAAGCCTGCCCTATTGCTTTAGCTGAAAGTAAGTTATCAAAAAATAACCAACATCATAATTACAGGTAATGATAAACTGCGTCTAATGTAACTATACTTTTATGAATTCACATAGGATTTCAAGGGCTGGACGTAGAAAATGATTTTCTTAATGCTTTTTAAATAATATTGTCGTATATTTAGATTTATCTGATTTATATAAAACAGCATTGTATACATACACACCATAAACAGCAGGGGTGGGTTGATATCAATATACACTTCATTAGCGTAATTATTTGTAACTTAATGGACTTTAACACAGATAAGCATTGATCAATGCCTAAGATATGGAGGAATCCGTGCGTCATTTAAAACCTTGCCTTTTGACCTATGCAGCACAATACATGGAAACGCCTTCTGGTCCATGATGTGATAATACGCCTCAATCCGCATTCAGTCTTATGGAAATTATATACTAGGGAAAACGCAGAGCTTTGGATTTATAATGACAATTTGTGTGACACTTAATTGAGCATATTAGCGGCAAATATTAGTCTATCTATACACTTTCAATTCCCTTGACTTGCATAACTTGCAGTAATTACTTAAGATTCATGACACAGGCTGGCCTATAAATATTGACTATACACATTTCTCAATAAGAAATTAACACACTTATTTTTGAATAGATACAGCTTATACAAATCGTAGAGAAAATCGTCTTTCTATCAGTTTGAACATTTCCTATTGTATTAGAAATTAGACAGAGACAAGTAAAGATGTTGATCACGTCACAATGGCACGTTTCTCAAGGGCAGATAACATTTCCAGAAATAAACCTTGACAAAAAAGAAAACCACATGGAAATTCATATACTATTAGGTAGTGATTGTTTTTGTTTCTCTAACTTTTAATCATACAGATTCATAAAAATAAGGAATCTTTTTTTCACATATCAAGTATGCCCACAATCATACTGAACGATTTGGTATATTGTTTCTCAAAATGATCTCTAGAGAAGTTTTAAGTGAATGACGCCGAAATATTTTTTTTGTAAACTCCTCTAAAATTTGTATTTTCCCAAATGTTTACAATCGGTAAAATGTAACATTTTGGTTATTACAGAAACAAGTTTTGTGATACAGTAGAGCAAAGATTTCATATGATGGGATCGAGTGATTTTAAATTTAATTTGTTCCAGTAAATAATTGATCACGTGTTAATTTGAAATATTGAAGAGACATGCATTTTTCCTTCGTTTTCACGTGCGATAGTATTTTTGATCTGCCTGTTCCGACATTACTCCTCTAAGCTTTGTTGTTGCAGATATGAGTTTGAATCATAGAAGATTAGCTTGTTGTTTCAGAATTTAAATTATATATCACAAAATATGCTAGATACCAACTATTACAGTACTAAACAACAATCAGCAATTCTAATACCAGCTATGATGATTACTTTATTATTAAAATTTCTGAAATCACCATTTGAACTTTTTCTAATTAATTCGAAAGAAAATGTCTCTGTGGATGAATTAAAATGTACTAATTTTTCAAAATTACTTCATTTTCTCATTCTGAGCTAACATTTCGTTGAGCAACAAACGTTAGCTAAACACGAGAAAATAATATAAAAGATGTGAATCCACAAGGTCATTATCTTGTTAAACTCCTGTCCACAGTCATTCACAATGAAAATTAACTTTAGCTTGAGACCGTCAACATATATTTTTATCGTAAATATCAACTTACCATTCAAAGTGATGATGGTCGAATTCGTGAGTACAACCATCAAATTTCAAAACCCCTTCATGCAATGCTCAGAACAGAAATTCTATTTCTAGAGGCAAGATAGACTAAGACCAAAAGTCACGATACAATAATAAATTCAATGATTCCATGTACTGCTGGGGTGAAGCGTTACGCTGTTAAAATGTAATGAGGAAATTAATTTACTTTTTTACAAGATAACTTGTATTTTAGTAAAACCGCTATGCTTTCGTTGAATGTTTCAGCGTATTACGCGAGTTGAATTTAATCTTATATTTACATTCAAAGCCATGCCCACAATTTTTCACGGTTTCATTGAATATCATGTCCCCAAGAGCTTCCCTTTACATTTTGTTAAGTTTCACTATGAATGAGCATTAGTATGAGACGCACACTAGAAACCACGTGGGTACTTGGAGTTGATCTTCTGGCGTGGAGGAACGTGGAGTCCGCGGTCCATGTCACGCACTGGGGCCGTGAGCGTAGTTGAGACAAAACGTTCGTGACATTCATCAGTTCCTGTAGAGGTCGGAGGTAAATCCGAGTCCCAGTGAACTTGGAACTTCGTGAACGTGTTCCTGGAAGAAAGATACTGATACACATTTTTTGTTAAAAAATGGGCCAGAAAAATGGAGAAGACGATAGAGAGCAAGTAAGAGAAAGAGAAACTAAGAGAAAGAGTGAGAGAAAGAAATATTGAGAGAAAGTTAAAAAAGTGAAAGAAAGTGAGAGAGAGAGAGAGTAATATTGAAAAATGTGAAAGAGAGAGAAAGAGAACGTGAAAAGTGGAGAGAAGGTGAGAGATAAAGACAAAAGGAGAGAGAGAAAGAAAGATAAAGAGAAATAAATATGTCGATAGAAAGAAAGAGAAAAAGAAATATAGAGAAAAAGGGGAGATGGAGAGAGAGAGAGAGAGAGAGAGAGAGAGAGAAAGAGGTAAGGAAAGAGAGATAAGGGGAGAGAAAGGGACGAGCGCTGATGTGCAGTTTCACTCAAGGGCGCAGACGCGCTGGTGCTCTGCTGTGAGGAAACCTTACAGGGCGTCGGTAAAGAGCGCAATAACACTACATTTTCTTCTCCTCACAGGAGCATTTCTCCCCAGGTGGCCACCTAGGCGCTAGCTTCTCCGCCCCCGCCCCCCTGCAGGCGTTCAAATTCCCCTTCGAGCCGGATACGTGCAATGGATTGGCAGGAATGCAGCATCCCACCGACAACTCCCCAATTAAGCCTGGGCGGGGCCACACTCCCAGATCAGGGCTTTTAGCTGTGCGGGCTAGCAACGGGGCCCAATTGAGGCTAAATGTCGCGACACTGGTACAATTTGCAGCCACCACGTGGCAGCACCAAAATAAGGAAAATTTACGTTACCGATAAGGTCTGAACCAATGATCCAATTTTCGATCTGTAAACGACATTTGACGCCTTTTGAAAATAGAATTTATGCTACGATGACTTTTGTCCAAAAATCTAGCAAAAACGCGAATTTGAAATTAGTTCTCAAACTTCCGAGAACAAATGTAAAAATGTAGCCTTATAGCATGATGGCGACATCCTTCCTGAATCCAACGCCGTGACAATCATGCAAATCGGACGAATAGGAGCATCGTAAAGTGAAATTTACGAAAACACCTCGCCCCCCCCCCACTTCCTCTTCTGTGCCGTTGCGTCACCTACCCGCCCGTTGTGGGCCTTCTGTCAGCGCGGTGGCCCGGCCAGGCCGAGCGGTTAAAGCGGTGCTACGTCTAAAATTAATTTGCAAATAATTCTGCAAATAATTCAGCAATTAAAAAATAACAGTACTCTTTTTCAAATTTATGGGTACTGGCCTGCGATGACGCAGTTATGCTCGTATTAACAAATAACAGAGTTGACACCCTTATTATCATCTTCTTCTTCTCTACTCAAAGGTGGGTTCATGACCTGTTCTGGCTTCTTACCAATTCATTTCTATAACGATCTGCCTCTGTGTCTTCTACCTGGCGTTCACACATAAATCGCTTGCTTTAAGATGCGTGTGTGTCCATGTGATCGAAGTCGTTCTCTCCCTCACTCACTAAGTCAGAACAGTATTTTGCCAGTTGATTGCTTGAACATTAATCTTTCATCTTATTTCGCGTCGCGCTTCTGGCCTGATAGTCCCCTATGGCAAGAGAGCAAGAAGGTGAGACTCGCATAGTCGAGGCTTGCGAGCACAACGCATGGTGGACAATGAGCATCAGCACGACAAGATTTCAATTTCGTTATCGAATCCCGCAAAGCGATTCTTCGCTCTAACTTATATACCGCTTAGTTCACGTGACAGTGCTCCCGCGCTGGGAGAATGGCCCGTCGCCAAACAATATTTGTTAATTTGCGTTTTTGGCCCGTGGTACAACGAATTCCGCTTGCTCAGGTGCATTCCGAAGAGCTGCACCCAGACTAACGCCCGCTCTCTGGCATACTTTGAACCGCAACTACCTGCACTTCCCAACCGTTTCTCCGTCGTACAGACCGTGTCATTACATAACTATTATTATAAACCTGACCTAAAAATATAGGAATATTTTGTTTCCTCTACGAAAATCTCCAAGCTGTGTTTTGTGTGAAAGAGCTGTGTTGTGTTATTTGCCTGTAATAGATCCGAAAATTACAAACTGTAATTTTATTTACGAAATATGTACGTAATTTCATCCATTACTTTAGCGAGATAAATTCGTACACAGAGAAATATCAAGATTGTAGGAAGATAAACCATGGAATCAAAGCAAAATACCGATGATGAGCAGAATCCTGGTGCCAGCGTGATTATACCCTTTCCCCTTCGCGCCCGAGCAACGCAGTAATACTTTTATGGAACTTTGGATATTTTTCATCTACGCCTGTTGAACAGGTTTATATTATTTAAAATATTTAAAATGAGCAACTGGCCACGTCAATACTTTTCAGAAGTTGCGTACTAATGGTTTTTTCGTAAAAGCCATCACTTTGGGTTTTGTCATTTGAAATGTTTAAATTATATCCTTTGTGGTTTTGATAAAATTTAATAAATAGACTTTGTAACTTATCTTATCTGTTTAGAATCAAAATATATTGTATGAAGTTCATAAATATTGCACCCCAATATAACGCAATCACGTTCTCGTCAATTCAGGACAAAATGTGCGCAATTTTTCCAGCATGTTTAACCTTCAGATGCAAAAGACCGAACGCAACAGTGAAAACTGTTCGGTTGCTATAAATAATTCTAGTGACTACATTATATAGTTACCATTAGGGTAAAGTTGACATGAGAAACGAAAAAAAGAAAGTTCTATCAATTCCTATCTAAAGATGAAAAAGCAATTCGTGCACCAACACACAGGAGTGCTGGACTGCACTGACGGACTGACTGACTGACTGACTGACTGCACTGAACTGACGGACTGACTGACGGACTGACTGACCGGACTGACTGACGGACTGACTGACGACTGACTGGACGGACTGACTGACGGACTGACTCGACGGACGACTGACGGACTGACTGACGGACTGACTGACGGACTGACTACGGACTGACTGACGGAACTGACCTGACGGACTGACTGACGACTGACTGACGGACCTGACGCCAGACGGACTGACTTGACGGACTGACTGACGGACTGACTGACGGACTCGACCTGCACGGACTGACGGACGGATGACCGGACGGGAACTGACGGACGGACTGACGGACGGACTGACGGACGGAACTGACGGACGGACTCGACGGACGACTGACGGACGGACTGACTGACTGACTGCTGACTGACTGACTGATCTGACTGACCTCGACTGACTTGACTGACGACTGGACTGACTGACTGACTGACTGACTGACGACTGACTGACTGACTGACTGACCTGACTGACTGACTGACTGACTGCTGACTGACTGACTGACTGAACTGACTGACTGACCGATGACTGACTGATGACTGACTGACTGACCTGACTCGACTGACTGACTGAATGACTTGACTGACTGAACTGACTGACTGACTGACTGACTGACTGACTGACTCTGACTGACTGACTGACTGAACTGAACTGACGGACTGAGGACTGACTCGGACTGACGTGACCTGACTCGACGGATCTGACTGACTAGACCTGACTTGACCTCGACTGACTGCCTGACCTGACTGCCTGACCTGACTGACTGACTGACTGACTGACTGACTGACTGACCGGACTCGAACGGGAACTGACGGACTGAACGGACTGACGGACTGACGGACTGGACGGGACTGACGGACTGAACGGACTGACGGACTTGAACGGACTGACGACTGACGGACTGACCGGACTCGACGGACTGACGGACTGCACGGACTGAGGACTGACGGACTGACGCGACTGACGGACTGACGACTACGGACTGACGGACTGACGGACTGACGGCACTGACGGACTTGAAGGACTGACGGACTGACGGCTGACCGGACTGACGGAACTGCGGACTGACGCCGAATGACGGAACTGACGGAACCTGACGACTGACGGACTGACGGACTTGACGGACTACGGACTGACGGACTGACGCGACTGACGGACTGACGGACTGACGGACTGCCGGAACTGACGGACTGACGGACTGACCGGACTGACGGACCTGACGGCACTGACGGACTGACGACTGACGGACTGCACGGACTGACCGGACTGACGGACTGAGGCCTGACGGACGACGGACTGACGGACCTGACGGAGCTGAAGACTGACGGACTGACGGACTGACGGCACTGACGGAGCCTGACGGACTGACGGACTGACGGACCTGACGGACTGACGGACTGACGCTGACGGACTGACGGACCTGACGGACTGACGGACTGACGGACTGACGGAATCTCGACGGACCTGGACGGACTCTGACGGACTGACGCCCGCTGACGACTGACGACCTGACGGACTGACAACTGAACGGACTGACGGACTGACGGACTACGGACTGACCTGACTGACTGACTGACTGACTGACGACTTGACTGACTGACTGACTGACTGACTGACTGACGACTGACTGACTGACTGACTGACTGACTGACTGGACTGACTGACCTGACTGACTGACTGACTGACTGACTGACTGATGACTGACTGACTGACTGACGACTGACTGACTGACTGACTGACTGACTGACTGACTGACTGACTGACTGACTGACTGGACTGACTGGACTGACTGACTGACTGACTGACTGACTGACTTTGACTGACTGACCTGACTGACCTGACTGACTGACTTGACTGACTGACTGACTTGACTGACTGACTTGACTGACTGACTGAACTGACTGACTGACTGACTGACTGACTGACTGACTGAACTGACTGGACTGACTGACTGACTGACTGACTGACTGACTGACTGACTGACTGACTGACTGACTGACTGACTGACTGACTGACTGACTGACTGACTGACTGACTGGACCTGACCCTGACTGACTGACTGACTGACTGACTGACTGACCTGACTGACTGACTGACTTGACTGACTGACGGACTGACTGACTGACGGACTGACTGACTGACGGACTGACTGACGGACTGACTGACGGGGACTGACTGACTGACCGGAACTGACTGACTGACGGACTGAACTGACGGACTGACTGACGGATCTGACTGACGAGGAACTGATGACGGACTGACGGACTGACTGCGGACTGACTGACGACTGACTGACGGACTGACTGACGGACTGACTGACGGAACTGACTGACTGACTGACTGACGGACTGACTGGACGGACTGACTGCTGACTGACGGACTGACTGACGGACTGACTGACTGACTGACAGGACTGACCTGACTACCGGACTGACTCGAACTGACGGACTGACTGACGGACTGACTGCACGGACTGACTGACGGACTGACTGACGGACTGCTTGACGACTGACTGGCGGACTGACTGACGGACTGACGGATGACTGACGGACTGACCGATGACTGACGGACTGACCGGACCTGACCGCACTGACGGACTGACGCACTGACGGACCTGACCGCACTGACGGACTCGACGCCACTGACGGACTTGACGCACTGACGGACTGTGTACGCACTGACGGACTGACGCACTGGACGGACTCGACGCAACTGACGGACCTGACGCCTGACGGACTGACGCCACTGACGGACTGACGCACTGACGCCTGACGCACTGACGCACCTGCGCACTGACACGCACTGACGGACTGACGCACTGACGACTGACGCAACTGACGACTGACGCACTGAAGGACTGACGCACTCGACGGACTGACCGCAACTGACGGCCTGACGCACTGACGGACCTGACGGATGACGCACTGACGGACTGACGCACTGACGGACTGACGCACTGACGGACTGACGCACCTGACGGACTGGCGCACTGTTTTTACGGACTGACGCACTGACCGGACTGACGCCACTTGGACGGACGACGCACTGACGGACTCGCGCACTGACGCGCTGACGGACTGACGCGCCGACGGACTGACGCGCTGACGAGACTGACGCACTGACGCGCTGACGGACTGACGCGCTGACGGCACTGACGCGCTGACGGACTGACGCGCTGACGGACTGACGCGCTGACGGACCTGACCCGCGCTGACGGACTGACGCGCCTGACGGAACTGACGCGCTGACGGACTGACCGCTACGGACTTGACGCGCTGGGACGGACTGACGCACTGACGGACGGAAGACTGACTGACATGTCGCACATGACTGACAGACTGCCGGCCCTGATGGACGGTCGGGCTGACGGACTAACGATCGGCATGACGACCAGCCAGCCGGCCTCCACGGACAGACGGTCGGCCTGACAGACGGACGGCCGCCTGACGGACGAAACGGCTTAACGACGGGTCCTAACCTGACGGACCGTCTCACTGACGGACCGGTCTCACCTGACGGACGGTCTCACTCGACGGTCTATCTCACTGACGGACCGGTCCTGGACTGGTGGTGCTGGACGGACGGTCTGGACGGGCGGACGGTCGGACGGACCGGACGGACGGACGGTCAGACTGTAGGCCGGAATGATGGAAGGAACTGACGGACGAAGGATTTGACTGTCAAATTGTTCAAATCTGATCAAATTGGTCAAATTGTTCAAATTGGTTTTCAAAATAGTAAATAGTCCAAATTATCCCCACTTTGAATCCACGTGCCCTGAGCGATCCCCCACTTGATCGACTTGCAGCGGTCGACCCCCACTTGATCGACTTGCAGAGACGATCCTCCACTTGATCGACTTGCAAGACGATCCCCCCTTTGATCGACTGCAGAGACGATCCCCCCTTGATCGACTTGCACGAGACGACCCCCTTGATCGACTTGCTGGGCCGATCCCCCTTGAATCGACTTGCTGTGGCCGATCCCCACATTGTCTTCGACTTGCTGGGTCGATCCTACCTTGATCGACTTGCTTGGCGATCCCTCACTTGATCGACTTGCAGGGTCGACTCCCTCACTTGATCGACTTGCAGAGCCGATCCCACGTTGATCGACTTGCAAGAGCGACCCCACTTGATCGACTTGCTCGGGTCGATCCCTCACGTTGATCGATTGCGGGCATCCCCCACTTGTTCGACTTGCAGGTCGATCCGCCACTTGATCGAACTTGCGGGTCGATCTCCATTAAATCGACTTGCAGCGGCGATATCCCCACTTGTTCGACTTTTGCAGGAGTCATCCCTCACTGATCACTGCCAGGGTCGATCCCTCGAACTTGATCGACTGCAGGTCTTGCTACTGATCGATTCCAGGGATCGCATACGCTTGAATCGATTCCCTTGCTAGGGTCGATCCGCACGTTACATTGCTATTCCCCTTGTCGACTTGCAGAGCGAGTCCACCGATCCGCTGGTCATCCTTGATGCGACTTGTGAAGGTCGATCCTCACATTGATCGACTGCAGGGGTCCGATTCCCTCACTTGATCGACTTGCAGGGTCGATCCCCACTTGATCGACTTGCAAGGTCGATCCCCCACTTGATCGACTTGCAGGGGTCGATCCCCACTTGATCGACTTGCATGGGTCGATCCGCCCACTTGATCGGACTTTGCAGGGTCGATCCCCACTTGATCGACTTGATGGTCGAGTTCCCACTTGAATCGACTTGTGGGTCGATCCCCCTGATGCGAGCTTGATGGTCGAATCCGGCCCACTTGATCGACTTGTGGGTCGATCCGCCCACTGATGACTTGCTAGTCGAGCCTTTGATGCCGTGGTCGATCCCCCCTTGGGATCTGAGCTCTTCCTGGCATGCTGAGTCGATCCCCACTTGCGCGACTGCTGTCGACTCGGCCCACTTGCGGGGCGACTTGGCTGAGTCGATCTCCCACTGTGGCGACTTGCTGATCATCTCCCCTCTGGGCGACTTGCTGAGGTCGATCTCCACTAGGGCGACTTGCTGAGTCGCATTCTCCCACTTGGCGCACTTGCTGAGTCTTTATCTCCCATTGGGCGACTTTGCTGAGTCGATCTCCCCACTTGGGCGACTTGGCTGAGTCGATCTCCACCTTGGGCGACTTGCTGAGTCGATCTCCCACTTGGCGCGACTTGCTGAGTCCGATCTCCACTTGGCACTTGCTGAGGTCGATCTCCTCCTCGCTCCCATTCTTCCGGGCGACTTGTCTGACAGTCGATCATCCGCTACTTAGGTTGCGCCAACTTGCTGAGTCGATCTCCCACTTGGGCGACTTGCCTGAGTCCGATCTCACGACTTGGGCGACTTTGCTGAGTCGATCTCCCCCACTTGGCGACTTGCGCGACGATCTCCACTTGGGGCGACTTGCTGAGTCAGATCTTCCACTTGCTCGGACTCTGGGTCAGATCTCCCACTTGATCAACTTGCTGGGTCGATCGATTGCTGAGTTGATCTTTTATTTATGGATTATGGTTGGCTTAAGAGAAGTAATCATAGTTGGCTTACAATGATATGCTGTAGGCTTAACAAGGATCATTGTTGGTTTCAGCAAGGATATTGGTTGGTTTAAACAGAATTTGGTTGGCTCAACAAGGATACTGATTTGCTGTAACAGGGATCTATTTCGGCTCAACTAGGGGTCATAAGTTGATTAACAAGGACTCACTGCCTCGGCTTAACAAGGATTTGGTTGGCTCAACCAAGGGTATTGGATGCTTAAAAAGGATTATGATTGGCTTCAAGGACGATCATGGTTGGCTTAACAAGAACTTGATGGCTTAACAATGATTAATTGATTGTGTCAACGGGCTCATTGTTGGCTCCAACAAGGATCATTGTTAGCTCAAAAACGATTGTAGGTGGCTCAACACGACAATCATGCTTGGCTCAACTAAGAGCGACAGTACGCACAGACCGTACAGATACACGGTCCGACGGACACAACGGACACACAGAACCATTCCCGTCCTTCCACATCGGTGAACCGAGGCAAAGTGAGGGAATCTGTTTGCTCGACAAGTTATCATCGGCTGCGCTGCCGCGAAGTGCGGTTCCCAGATGGTCTTGTGACTACCCGCGCTCTCGAGCAAGCGAGCGAGCGCAACACTGGTGAAGGCCCCTTGTTCCGGCGAAGCTCGCCAACTCTACGTACGCGACAAAAGGGGAGACTGAATTTTCATGACGCGAGCTTCAATTACTGGTCAAACATTTGGGAAAGTTTTTAATCTCGTTACTAAAAGTAAATTATAATTTTGAATTCTTGGTTCTTTTTATGGCTGTAGCCGCAGTTATTTATGGTGTAATTTTTGTTGTTTTTATTATTATTATATTATTATTATTATTATTATTATTATTATTTATATTCACATTTATTCAAAAGCATCGAAATCAAGGTGTGACTCGTGGATCGGAGTCGCTAGGACAGACATGCAATACTTTCACAATCTGTTGTACAGACTAACAGGCAGATAAAAAAGAGATTACACAAAGCTTTGTGGAACTGACCAACGTAATTTAAAAAAGGTAGAACAATGATGTTTGTGACATGAAAAAATGTAAATAATGAAAACCAATGTTGTGGTTGTCTCTGCGTCTTCCTGCATTGAGAGTGGTGACTTTTATTGAAAGAAATGTTTTTGCAAACACTAAAGTTATCTGTCCAATTTCTGGCACTTAAATTACAGTGCAAGTGTATACTCTATAATCGAAGTTTTAGTACCTAGAAGTACAATCCTAAAAGCTACTTTCAACACTTTGCGGGCTCTCAACAAATTACTTTTGACGTTTCAAACTTGAAAGTGTTCACAGGAGTGTAACGATTTTTGACGTCTCATCTTTTGAAAGGCGGCAATTTGAAATAAATCTCTCCTTGAATAGTGAGGAAAATTGAATTACATTGCGACAATAAAATTCATATTCCAAAATTTTTAATAAACGCACATATTTAAATATTACTGCCATCTGTCGTACATACGAGGTAGAACTAAAGAATTCGCCGAAGTATACAGTGTTAAGTATTCAGCATATTGACGTGTTTGCAATTTGGCCGCTACGCGAGCAGTCGAGGAAATAGTATATCTGCTTTGACAACATTGTATGAGGTTCAATATCACTTATCTATATATAGAATGTTTCTTGTTCTGAGATGACATGAACTCCATTAAGTGACATGTTGTTTGCTTCTTGTTCGTAAAACAAGTGTACAGCGTATTCATTTTATTTTGGTTTGAGACTTTTGGTGGAGAGAGAGAGAGAGAGAAGAGAGAGAGAGAGAGAGAGAGAGAGAGAGGAAGAGGAAAGAGAGAGAGAGAAAGGTAAAAAAAGAGGAGAAGAGTCAGTTGATATGTGCGGGGCTGAAAGAGCGCAGAGAGAAAGCAGAGATGAGAAAGAATGAACGAAAGAGTACTTACGCTCAGGGCGCCCGAGCGGGAGCGCCGCCGCGAGGGCGACGGCGAGGGCGGCGGCGAGGGCGTTGGCGAGGGCGGGGGCGCGGGCGGGGGCGGCGCGGGCGCGCGCGCAGGCGTCGAGCGGGCAGGGTGCGCGGTAGGACGCGGCGTCCGTCAGCATGGCGGCGATCTGGCGCAGCAGGCGCGCCCCCTCCGCCTCGCAGCGCCGCTCGCCCTCCGCGTGCACGCACGCCAGGAAGCGCTGCCGCGCGCTGCGCCCACGCAACGCGCGTTCCACACCCCTCTCTAACGCTCCTCGCACACTATGGCCCTGCTTCTAGCAGCAAACGCTAACATTAACAATAAAAAACAACACACTTCGAGATGGCCAAATCCAAATTCTTTCTTCAAACTTTGCGAAAGGGTACCGCTGATTGCACTCTTTAATATGACAAAGTTCATTTCTGGGTGAATTTTTGCTTTAACAAAAAATACAAGAATGTATTTTTTTTAAAGAGTTTTTCCAGCAATTTGTAAACACTATTGTATTTGTGAGTTAAAGTGCCTTAATGACTTCCTTAAACGTTTTTCGAAAATTCAATTTTTTTAAAAAAAAATGCAATTTACAATAGTGCTTAAACGCCATATACGGCTCAAAATTTTTTAAAGAAAATTGCAATTTTCGACGCGCTTTTATTTCTCTTTAATATTCTTGAAATAATATATTCGTCCTTCTATTAGGAAACCGAAAAATTAACACTTCGCATACCAAGCAGGGTACACATGTATCCCCAATTTTACTTTTTTGTTTGATGTTTTTGTTTCGCTTATTTTGTGATATTAAAATTTCACTACATTGTCCGAAATATTTCCGTTTGCAATTACGTCTTTAAGAAAGCAATAGTTTTAACGTATTTTACGTTTTCTACTTGAAAACGAGCCCTGAGGTATATTTGTACGCCTCTTGGCATTCGTCACCAATGTTCATTCAATATTAATTATTAGAAACAGAGATAGAGAGAGTACAACAATATGCAGTGGGTGTTCGTCATTTACATGTAATACTTGTAAACAATCAGTTACAAAAACATAAATATGCATCAGTTACCTAAAACAAGAATAACCTTGAAAGAAGTATTCTGAAGACGTGTATTGGTGTAATAAAAGAGAATCATAGAAAAAGTTACATTTCGTTTTTCAAAGCAATCTTGCATAATATTTGGGCGGGGTACGCGTGTTCTCTGCTAGGTATTCGGCGTTACATTTAGAGCATGGTTTGCGGAAGGTTAAGAAATGCTTTTTTTAAAAAAAAAAAGTACTTTGGGCGGCGATAGATGGCAGCTGGCAAGAGTATGTGGCAAGCCCGCATTAACAACCCGAGATCAAAGGACATAGAAAACTAATCCGGAGTCTGTGTCATTTTCTATAGCACCACTAATTTCTCTGTCAATTTTTCTTTGGTAACAAATATATTCATTTCCTTAGTAAATAATAAATCATTTGCATTTTTCTGGATGTTACAATGTTTCTGAAATGAAAATTGGGCGTAGAAAGTATTTTTTCAAACGTTCGAGTGCTTATTGCGGTTCAAACATTGTGACAAACGAAATGTCGAAGGTATTTATTACGCAAAACGTGAGATAGGAAATGATCAATCACAACAATCGATTTCCTCTCTCACATTACGGATTACCAGAAGATATCTGCTACCACCACAGAATTAAACATCCTACGACGTCCACGCTCCCTAGGTCTTGCATTTTGGGTCGTCGGTCGCTGATGTCGCCAACCGCCTCGACACGCCGACTCTCTGGCCGAGGGCCACGCCCCCTTCACACGTGTAAGCAGGGTTGTCAGATGCTTCGTACAAACATCCGCCATTACATAGATTGTAAATACGCCCAATTCCTCCCAACATGAAAAATTCAACATTTCAAGTGGGGAATACGAATTTGCATTAAAATAATTGTATTAGAATTTTTTTGAGATACTAATCCTAAGAATTGCTTGATAAGTTTTATTTTTTATGAACATTGTAATTAATAATAATATTTATGTAAACACTTATATCTTTTGTTATATCTTACGTTATATCTTAATAATTTAAAAAGCAGTTATTTCTATTCTTATGACTACAGCAGATGCGAGGAATACTTTAAGGGATAAAAAAATGTCCCCACTTTCTCATTTTCACTCTCCTTGCTCCTCTTAAATATCCACGCTTAAAAATATTACCACACAAATGCTTACATGTGCATGCTTATTTCCTATGTATTAACGGAAAATGCTGGCAGTGAAACTCTACTTCCAAAAGATGACTAATTTTAAATAGCGTCTGCTAAAATTAACCCCAAGTACTGCCAATGTGATATATTACATACTCATGTTGTGCACGACAAAAGAGCCTGACTTTTAGAACACACACTGTACTAGAGGTCTAAAAACGAACATTACTCACTTTTAAAAGTAAATTTGAAGGAATTAACAAATGGTTAATGAAAAATCATGTATAATGTAAAAAATGAAATGTTGAAAATTTCGTCCAAATCTGAAAATCTGCCCAAAACTGCACTTGTTTTGATGCATTTCCGCTCGTCGGGCGGTATTTCGCGAAATCAATTTTTGTTCAATCTGACAACGCTGCATGTAAGAGTAATAAATATGTCTACTACATTACTGTATGTGGGTTGAATCCTTCTCTCCTGCCACGAGTTCGTGTAGGATTTCTCTCCCACCTAACATCGCGCGGCAATTCACTGGCCTCTGTATTCCCATTCTCGACTGAATACTGTCACAAATATTTTTCTGTCAGTACGTCCGCGCAGGGAAATTCTGTGTCAACGCCCAGAGCGGTCGGCATTTTCGCCTCGTGCGTAAACAAACGAGGCGCCGACCCCGGGATTGCGTCTTTTCTGCCGTCGCCGACTTTGCGCCAATCACATAGAAACTAGGATGGCAATTGCGAATGTTATCAACGCCCCCTCCCTTCTCCCCGGTTCGAGAGTATGAAGATCGCCTCGACAGTTGTGAATATAGAATTTTCATACGAATTTTCACTTTCTCCCCTTTAGTTTGCAAGAAGAGAAAGTATTGTAATCATACCTCCGAAAACGACAAATTTTCGATAGAAAAATATTGACGAGCCTTCGTAAATAAAAAGGGGATATATTTTGTTCATATATATATAGTAAATTACTTCTTCTAAACCACTGAGTTGTCAGAATTCATGTTATTGAAAACTCAATTGACGGCTAAACCTCTGTCCAGCCGGCCGTCCATCTGCCCGTCTATCTGTACTGACTCAGTGCTTCAACCATGTTTTCCAAACATGAGGATCCTAGATCAAGTAATACAAGTCTTGCTAGTTTAAAATAAATATTTTTAAGTTTCTGGGATATATCACATGAAGTCTCTTTCACATTTTCAACATTTTCACAAAATTGGTTGAAATTTTTTTATTAAAATTTTTCTTCGGATAGTAAAAAATACGCTTTAATGGTTTGTGCAGGTTCCATTTTCGAGGAAATCACTGATTTTTTCAAAATTTTGAAAGTTCTCATTTTTTGCGTCTTCCTACATCTACAATATTAAAGATAAATATTTGTCTTTAATAAACTGTTGTTGAAATACTGATCTTGGAATAAGGTTACATACAATTTTTCGAAAAAATGAGCAGTTTTTGGTAATCTTGCGTGAAATTTTCGCAAAGTTTCAACAATTATTTTCTTGAAATCGGCTCGAAATTTTTCCTTCATTTTTCTCTTCATGCAAGTAAAGTAAGCAAAGAGCAGTAAAATTGGAGCCAGTCTAATTTGGAGCGCACTCTATATTTTCGAAAATTGCGGCAAAGTACAACTGCAATATTACAGATTTTAACTTTCATTTTTGCTTTAAATCAAACGTGTTCAAAAAATCAAATCTTTGGAAAATATCTTGTATATTTTTAAAAAAGACTAATAATTTTCGATCCCTTTCTTTTAGAAGAAAATCATAAAAAACACAACTTTTTATCAAAAACCGCTCAAATTTTCTTTATTTTTTTCACTATAGAACAAGGGACTTAAATTTGTTCTCACACACCAGCAGTTGGGCGAAGGCGTAGTGGACAGGAACTGCCCTCTACAGGTTTCCCAGCCAGGGGTGACGTCTCGGTAGCAAGGCCCGTGTTTCAGGTATTCTGGAAACAAAACAACAAGACATTATATTACGCGCACTTTCACACTATCACACACACGGGAACACACACACCGGGAACACACACACACACGCAAACACACACACACACACGCAAACACACACACACACACGCGCAAACACACACACACACGCAAACACACACACACACGCAAACACACACACACACGCAAATACACACACACACAGACACATACAAATCTCTCTCCCACACACATTTTCCCAATAATCATAGCAATTTGATATATTTAATAGGAATCAATGTTTTATAGAATTATCCGCAATGGTCTACTTACGACTTGATCTAATTTCAGAAATTTGTACATTTTTGCATTTTTTCACATCACTCAAGTGGTTACTCAAGTAAAACACATGTCAATTATTGTTACTATTTTTAAAGCTTAAGACGTCTTTTCGAGCGTATTACCCTTACAGAAGGATAACTTAATAAGATTTTGTAGGATTTTATTGGGCGACGTAGACGCGTCAGTGAGGAAGTGGCCGAAAACAGGATTAATGGCTATGCCCGAAGACCGGATTTGGTTGTGCTTCAGAATGGCACAGACTCTCGCTCTAGTTAGTTTTCTGTTGTCGTAGGTCGGTGCTAGCATTTCGGCTTTGTCCCAATCTTCACCCAAATGCCATCTATCGGCGCCCAGAACACTTCTCAACGCCTCTCGCGGTACCTGTCGCTCCTCTAGGGACATTCCCACCAATAACGACATTCGGCCCTCGCCACTTACAAAGACATTTATTTGCTTACTTGTTTACTTATCCATTTACTTTTTTACTTATCCATTTACTTTTTTACTTATCCATTTACTTTTTTACTTGTATCTCATTTACTTTTTACTTATCCATTTTACTTTTTTTTTACTTATTCCCATTTATTTTTATCTTATCTATTTTCTCTCTTCGCTTTTTTTGTGTTTTTTTATTTCATCTTCTGTCTTTTCTTTTTTTGTCTTTTTGTTTTTTCTTTGGTGTTTTTTTCTTTGTTCTTTTTTTGGTATTTCCTTTGGTGGCTAGTCTCTTTTGGGTGCTGGCACATTATTCGCTTTGTGCTTCCGTCTTTGTTTTTCTTTTTTTTGTTGTGTTTTTACTTTGTTTTTTTATTTCGGTCTTCCTATTCCTTTTTTTTGCTTTTTTTTTTTCCCTTTTGTCGCGGTCGGGTCAGCTTTCTTTCTCCGCCTTGCCTCCTCTTTGTGTTGCTGTCTTTGTCCGGGTCTTTGTGTTTTATTTTGCCTGTTTCATGTCGTTCCTCCGTGTTGTGTTGTCCGGGGTCCTGCCCCTTCGGCGCTTTTTTTGACGTTTTGGTTCTTTGTCTCTTTGTGTTTTGGCTTTGGCCTTACGCCATCCTTACTTATTTACTTCCCCCCCCCTTATGGACTTTTGGGTACCCCCCCCTTTGTTTTTTCTTTTTACTTATCGCTATTTACTTTTACTAAGCTCTTTACTTTTTTTATTCATTTATTTTATTCCATGTGTCCACTTTGGGGCGGGCTTCGGCATGGGATTATTTCGGCCGGCTTCCTCTTGGCCATTTCGTATTCCATTTATCGATTTCCGTAATATTCGTATTCCATGTAAGTGTTCTAATAACGAACAAACGCAACATTTGTAAAACCAGTTTTTGTTACACGCTTTTTCGCACGGGCACAAAAACCATAGTAGACCAGTGACGTATGCCAATAGGCCATATATCTGTAGATGTAACCATAAATTGCAGGTAGCCGTGGCGTCGAGCACAATACAAAAACTTGTCCAGGTTGATGCCTGGGCCGGGAGATCAATCGCTGTCCCCATTCGTGGCTACACTTCGCCACTCGCCCGGAAGAACTCGTATTTTGCTCTTTTTTTTGTTTCATTATCTGCCTCCCAAAAACCCCGGGAAGGCGGGTGTTCATGCGGTCATGTGGCATTTTAGGTTGTTGCGATTGATTTTGGTTTGTGCTATCTGGATGGGCCCATATTAAATAACTACCTAATTGAATATCTCAATCCTAGTAAAATAATTAAAATGGCCACTTTCGGTCAATTATCAGTTAATATACTGTTTTGTATTAAATGTCTGACATCCTTTTTCGGGGTAACGCGTTCGGAAATGCGAGTATATTTCGCGTCATTTTTGTTACCGAGAGAACACAATGCGAGGAGTGGGACGTGCGTGTAACCCACAGTTTATTATTAAATAGTTAAGAGCTCCTGTTAAATTATTTTGCTCCCTCTGTAAGAGAGTTCAACGGAACGTCTATCACAAAGCTGAGACGACAAATTACACAGAGCACTCTCTGCTTTACAACGGCAGAGAAAGTCACATTTCCTCCACGCCGATACTGCGGGTCCGAAGATCAGAGGATTAAAGGAGCGGTTCCGGTCACACCCAGTTTGTTTCGATCCTTGCCTCAGAAACTGACGAAAAGATTCCACGAGAGATTCAGAGGCGCTGGCGACCTCCGAGACCGGAGAGCGCAAGCCACCGAGAACGTGTCGATAGCAGAATGGCGTTTTGCCCTCACTCTAGTTAGGAGGGCAATGGGCCGATTTCTGTTGTAACCTTAAGCAAAGAGCACCGGGAGGGGGTGGCTTCAGGACATGCAACTGATGTCAACTTTGGGCAGTCTCTGAAACATCGAGGTCGGGAGGGTTTGAGTTCCCGACACTAGCTATGATACGGAACCTC
>BOPP01000054.1:445085-478752 GCA_017312745.1 Gryllus bimaculatus | reverse complement strand
GAGAGATAGAGAGAGATAGAGAGAGATAGAGAGAGATAGAGAGAGAGAGAGAGAGAGAGAGAGAGAGTTGGAGAGTCACGGAGACCTTTTCTTTTTCACAAGGATTGAATACGCAAAAACCCGGGCAACGCAGGGTAGTTTGGTAGTATTTTATAATATTTCAAATATTTGACCACATATTTATCGTACGACCACTGTTGTATTCCTCGAAGCCACCTTCATAAAAAAACGATATAGAGTTTTTATACCAGTTCCTGCGAGATTCCGTAGCAACCAGTTTCACGCAAATCTGATGAACTTTCGACCGAAACGCAGTAAAATTTTGAAACAATTCCGAGCTTCGGAAACCATTACTGGGAATATAGGACGCACATTGGGGGGACGGGAGATAAAGAGGCTTAATCATAAGTCAGACCGTTCGCAATCCTAATTCAAACGCCAGCCGCCCGGAGCGTCGCCCGCCGCCACGGACCGTCCGTTCTGTGCAAGCTCTTTGTGCGTTCTCCTCATCGTGTAAACAGCGCCCATTGTCCTCGCGCCGGAGGCCGCACGTGCGAGGCATAATGGTGGGGCCATCGACTGGGGTTTCTGGGGCAGTGGCCTCTTTGGGAGAATGGCCGGGCGACCACTGCACTTAGAAATAATGCGCATTATTTAGAATTAGGTTTTTGTATAGTGCATCAGTTCTCGCTCTCTCCCCCTCCCTCTCTCTCCTTCTCCGTCTCTCTCTCTCTCTCTCTCTCTCTCTCTCATATATATATATATATATATATATATATATATATATATATACATAGAGAGAGAGAGAGAGAGAGAGAGAGAGAGAGAGAGAGAGAGAGAGAGACAAGACAACTGCATTTATTGATAAGTCAACTACTCATATCCAAATAATTAGTCTTTGTAATGCAGTGAGATGCAGTGTTGCGAATGGACTCGACCTAGCTATGAAGCTCGTGTCGAAAATTCTGCCACCGTCTGGATTCGAACCCTAGGACAAGGGGCGGATTAATGTTCAATGTGACCGTAGATGACTGCAAATGAAACCCCTCCCGGTTTCCATCGACTGTTTCCATCGAGAAATTGTGTTCGGGATATAGGGTATGCATTCAGAATTTACACTTTGACGAATCTTTAACAAAAATGATTCAAACTATTATTTTATTATATTTTTGAAATCCTGGGAAACTTAACAAAAAGTAACTGTTCAATAGTTTAAAAAATACAGTTTTCACGATTTCAAGTGTACTTACTTTGCATTCGTTATAAACTGCCATTGAATTTGATAGTAGCATTTCAGAACTTTAGCATTACATAACTTTCCCTCTACCCCATAGCAAGAGAGTAAAATGTAAATTACACGTGCAACATCGTCGGCTTTCAAACGACACCTTATTTGCTATGATTGACTGAGTACTTCATAAGAAAAAGGGATGTATATGATTTATCCCGAAAGATTTTTATTCTCATAACATTCCCTGGCCACCGCTGGCAACCCTGCCAGTACACGCCCCTGCCTCCCTCTGCTTGGGCTGCTGCGAGCGTCAAGCGGCGCGAGTTAGGAAGGCGACTTTTGCGCTGGGCGTAAGCGGCTTACTCTCGGTGGGGACAGCGAAACGCCGCGTCTGCGGATCCTCGCAGCGCCACTGAGCTCATATTGGTGTTCACGGCGCATCCAGCCGTTTCCCAAGGTGCTCCACACTGACGTTTACAGACCCGACACACATGAATAGTGCCGAAAAAACTTCTCCATAGTAATGAAATGCTGTTTATTTTAGAGCTCCATCTCAGCCTTCTTGACATATTTTGAAGGTCTTCTACTTTTTTCAAAGATAGTTGTTCGTCTTTTGCATCAAGGAGGCTGGTTTCACATTCAGCCATATCGACATCTAACAAAATGGCTTCTATTATAGGCCAAGCACAAGATCATGCTGAATGCACTTGGTAATGTTTACATGGTTCTTTGGCTTGTTAGTACATGACGATTTGTTACAAAGTTTTGTAACATTAGAAAGTCACAAAACGCAAAGCGTTAAAGCTCAGCATATGAATCAAGCAAGTAAATGTCAACACTTAACAGGTGATACAAAATTATTTCATTTCTTGAAATACGATGCAGTTAATAAAAATCGTAATTAATATTAGCATTTTTGATATGTGTATTAATTAGCCTACGAAATCAGTGGTGGTTTTAGTGAGGTTCTTTCAGAGGGTTCAATCAGGTTATATATCAAGATTATTTCACTAAAAATACCATCCTTTTACATATGTTTTTATTAGGCAATTGCGTCGTTGTCCGACTTTTTTTATTTGCTGTTTTTAATTCCTCGTCGGGGTTAGTGTATATATTTTAATTATATTTTACATCGTATCATGTATATTTATTGCTTTTTTGTATAATTATTGTTTTGAATGTTACACATGTTAAATTTATTCATAACAAGGCTATGGGTTTCTAAATAATGTATTCTATGAGACATCGCAATGACTAGTATTACTTGCGCAACTTTTGTTGAACGATGGATTGAAGAAATGCGGGTAGAGTGAGGGTTTTAGTTACGAAATCGGCCACTAGATATTATCAAGCAATGCCAATCTCTGGAGAATCAGTCACGCCTTCGTAACGTTCTCAATAATTTGCGTTCTAACTTTCTCAGGAGTTTGAGATGTCTGCTGTAATAGAACTTTATCTGCTTCGGTCATTTCTGTCGATTTTTGGAGAAAATAAGGGGTAGAAGTTCTCGTCTTCAAAAGAAAATTGTTTCTATTTCGCGCCCGAGAAGAAGTGTTTGGAATGTTGTCATCAGTGCTCGCTGCGAGTTTTTGCCTTCATCTGTTTATTGTGCCAGAGAGGGGGGAGTATGGTCATCGTTCAAGAAAAGTTGCGCGAGTAATAACTAACTTTCCCCCGATTGCCGCCATGTTGAATTGTGTATTATGGCCAGAGGTGTTGCGGTGGGCCGTGGCCTGGCGGACGCTCGCGGCAGGAGTTAATATTACCGCGCCGCCCGTAGGGAGACCACGACTCGGCTCGAGGGAACCTGGTGGGGCGCCGGCCGAAATGTTGCGCGTGGGTTTGTATTCTATTAGAAGTCACCCATGGCCACCGGCCGGGGGAGGGGGGCCTGTGCCCGGACGCGGGACGGTCCGTGGGGAATGCCGCCCCGAGAATTAAATCCTGAGGAGTCGGACGGTCGTGATGATGCGGCGAGTGGCCTGCGGAGGCGCTGAAATGCCGGTCCAGGACTTACTGGCTGCAACGGACTAGCGAGCGAAGGCATCATGTCTTTTTTGTAACAAACAAGCAAAATATGTTCAAATGTGTATTTATTTCTTCCAAAATACGAATTAAAATATAGAATAAAAATGTGTGTGGAATAAAAACGTATATACACGAAACTTTTGCCCCTCTTTCAATTTTTGAACGATTGAAGTTATTGCAATGCAGTTTTCACGGGAGTGCATGAGCAAATGGGGGCTAATTGATACGTGTATTCATTTCTATTTTATCACTTGTATTTTAGGAGATATTTCAGGTAACTTTGTTTTTCCAAATGGGACTATACATATTTTTTGGTTTATCATGACGAGCGTAAAAAGACGAATCCAATGACATATGTTACCCTGTACTTCGTCGGCCAAGTATACAGTGGCAACAAGGGAAGTGTACAAACTTTTAAATGCTTTTTTTTGTAGGAAGTCCAAGTCTTCTCATAATTCTATTTAAGGATAATTTGTAACAGAGGCGAAAGGTAGCATGGCCATGAGAAGCAAATAGACAATGTGAGAATGTGTTTTTAAATATTGTGTGAATATTAGCATTTTTGTTATTGTAATATAATTCTCATTATTGTTTAGTTTCTATATTCGTAATGACAATAGCGGAGCTGCGAATTTGTAAGTTAAAATAACAAGAACAAAATTTTAATGTTTTGGGAACATGTTTTTTATTAAAATTATTCATATTTAGGTAATAAAAAAATCCCTCATTTTTATGGCTTGCAATCCCGTACGGGCAAGTCTGCAGGCTCATAAAATATAAATTTTCTAAGACCCGCCAGCAATTCCATTCCGAAGCTGAAATAGGAGGAAGAATAAGTTAAATAATAGCAAATTCTAAATTTACCTGGGCGGGTAAAAATACTAATATTTTAAATGAATTATTAATTTAAGATTAAGAAAGGAATATGAACGGGTAGCAATATATTGTAGAAAGAGTAAAAAATGTTCCATGGGATGATGTGGGAGGGTAGAATGAGACGAGAGAAATCCAGAAAAGAAGAAAAGGTAACATTAAGAGGAATAACATTAATTAATGGAGCATGTTCTAAAGATATAATAAGCACAGTTTAAGAATACAATAATTTGTAAAATAAGGAATGAACGTAAAGTTGCAAAGTGGAAAGCGGTTATTTCAACTATATCTTCTTGGGGAGAATGTTAAAAATAAATTTGAACTTGGGTTGTACAAATATATGTATATGTGTGTGAGTGTTTGTTCTATATAAAAATGTTTGTACCATTTATCATTGCCTCCATAATTTGCATGAATACTTTTGAACATAGAGAAAGAAATAAGGTGGACCTAAAATGATAGCCTAAACTTGGTTATACCTCAAAATGTATTATATTGGTATCCCCCAATGTAGGAAACTTTAATAATATAGAAATGTATATCCATTACAAAGAGCGTTGGTTTTCAACACTAGAATGAAAACTTCATGGATATAAATGTTATCGTAAGTCAGTACTTAAAAATAAACAACACATTAACTAAAACAATTTAAAAAAAATTCAGTCTATACTGTCGGCCGAAATTGGATTATGAAACGGAAGGAGACGAAATTGCTATATTTATATTCCGTGACGCCCATCCCTGACAATTTTTTTGCTTTTTAAGAATCGTTTCTACCCTCATGCTACAGCATCACGCTGCTTAGAAAGTTCCACTAAAAAAGCATTTCGTTTCTGGCTATTGGGTAATCGTTCCGATTTGCATTCACTTCGTATCATCCGAGGATTTTACTTATATATTACAAGAGATTTTCGGGTTAAGGCGAAAATTTGCGAACTGTAGAAGGGGAAGGGATACATCTCCAGAACAGACCCCTGCAGAAGCTTATACTAATACCAGAACAAGCGGTTTTGTGGAGCCTGTGGCTTGCGAGCAGTGAAGAACGAAAACGTTTTTTTCGCAGCTTAAAGCAGAGCGTTTACGAAGATGTGGATATTCGTTTGCATTAATGATGAAAAACTTTTAAGTTAATTGCCACGGGAGCTCTGAGATAAGGAAAACAATTATCTTGCCAAGGTATTGATAATGGCCTCAAACACAGTGGTGCCAAAGAGCACTTTTCATGTACTAAACGCAGGAACATCTCAAGAACGAAATGAAGTTACTAGCCACAATAGCATTGTCAAATCATTTTGTTCTTGTGATATTTCTGTATTCGGAACCATATTTTGGAACTTTAAACTAAATTAAAAAGTGTAAAGTTTTCAACTGCATTTCGCATCAATGTTTAGAAGTAAAATGTACTGATAAAGGCTTCTTGGTAAGAGAAAATAAGGTATGCACCGTTTAATGAATTGATTACCTGTTAACTCGTGTTTGAAAATCTTAAAGATACAAATTATGAGTAGGCTAAATAGCTAGGTCGAATTCAGCTGATATCTTCAGAACAATTCTAGCAGCGGGTTTCTCTGTTCGGTAGTTTTCTGTGGTTTCTATGGTCAACAACTGGCGAATGCCGGAGCAGTACCCTAACGAATGGGCCGCGGATTGCTCGCGATCTTTCCTTCTTCCTTGACCCGTCCTCACTCCTTACTTACACACACTCACACTTACATGCATTACACTATCACACATTCTGAGAGATTAGAGCTTGTCCCGGCTGGGACGGTGCCCTGCTGGTGGGAGAAATCTCATTGGGAAAAACCCAGCTTGCGCACGAGTAGTTCAGCCCCGGATCCCGCAAAGGATTATCGTCATTTCCCGCCATTAAAGCATGAACTCCACTTACGGGACTGTTAGCATATTGACCGCCAAATTACTTCAAATTTGGCGCCTTGTTTTTTAATAGGGCACTTTTGACGTTCTTTGAAGGTGTTTCAGAGGAAAGGATCCTAATAAAATACGTGTAATAAAAAACTATTTACAAAGTAGAAAAGTTACAGATTTTGTCTGTTATACCACAAAGTATCCTTCGTGAAGGAAAGAATGTACCGCCGCGATAACATGTAGAACGATAATATGAGCTACTGAACCTCTAACATGACTTTAAAAAACGTTCATTGATAGTGAAGTTACATCTATGTTTGTACACGAAAAAAAAACAACCGGAAGTTTCTCGTCTTAAGAGGCGCGCTCATGCCGGTCGGTTCCAGAGTTACCAGATTGGGGGATCTTGTACCCGAAATGGGGAACTTTTTTCGTTGTGGGAAACAATTGGGAACATAAATGTACCGGGAATCATTTGGGGATTTTATAAGGAAACTATTTTCATGCAGAGTTGAAATAGAAATATTGTTCGCTGAATTATTAAGAATAAAAATTAAACAATACACGCTATTCTCTGTCGTTTTTATGTATGAAAATGATAAAAATAAACGTCAGGCATAGTGCAAGAAAAAACGCCAGGAAAACGCAGATGTCGGGTTTCGAGCAGCTCAATGGACGACGATTGGTTGGTTTGAATTATTTGACTTTAAGGGGATAGCAATGCCCTCGATGGCTTGTTGGTTAGCGCACTCGCTTTCCGCGGGTTCGATTCCCGACCGAGGCAAATTATAACTGCGCTTTCTTCACAAATGTTCTAGTATCTACTGCTGTGTGACGATGCGAAAGCCCATCCTAACGTTATAAAGAACAGTGTATATGGTGCAGGCATGTCTTCGTGCTAACCACACGGACCCTTTAACGCCATGACCGAGAGACTGGGACACCCTTGGCCTGGCCGAAACAAGAAAAAAAGGGACAGCCAATGGAAACGTCAGGGACAGCTCATGTTGTCGGTCTATAATTTAGAGAATATTTCTCGTTCAAAGTAGGGAAATTTCGTTTCAATGTAGAGGTTACTTGGGGAAATCCATTTGTCGTCGTGCGCAAAGAGCTCGCAGCACATCTGGCAACCCTGCACCGGTCTCGCCCCGGGACAGAGCCCAACCGCTGGCCGAGCAGCGCGCAGAAGGCACGTACGAACTTTGTTATGGGGAACTGTAATGGTGTTTTGCGGCCTTTAATGTCGCGCCTTTGGTGACCTCGCCGCCTGCTTCGTGCAGAATGCACCGCGCGCGGCCGAGACATCAGCCCCTCTGTTGGCGCGGTTTCACTTGCCTCGGAGGGCACGTAGGGCGGGAAGTCTGATTGTTCGGTTGGTTGACATAAGTAATTTCAGGCGCGTCAACTGCTAAGAATATTGATCCAGTAAGCCTAGTGCATGCTTTAATCAGGACGAGATCTCCCTCCGCTGGAATGTGAGATCCAGCAGCGACCCACATAATGTCTTGCGTTCATTTCCCCAACATCTCCGTCCATCGGAGCAATGCTCCAGCCACGAAGTTCGAAGCTCATCACCAATCAATCAGCCAATCAATCAACCAACCAATCAACCAACCAATCAATCAACCAACCAATCAACCAACCAATCAACCAATCAATCAACCAATCAATCAACCAATCAATCAACCAATCATTCAATTAATCAATCATCCAACCAACCAATCAATCAACCAATAAATTAATCAACAAATCAATCAACCAATCAATCAAAAATCGGTCCACGGCCCCGAGGTTGGGACGAATTTTTTCTCAGTTCCCGGAGTCATTTCCACGGCGAAATTGAAACACAAGTCAAACGATTTTGGGAAGCTGGGGTTCACTATTCTACAACTTAAATGTAATGTTCCTTTAAGGTTACGGATTGGAGGAATACGGGGACACTCGTGCAATCGAGGGCTTCAATACAAAAAAATGCAACGAAGCCCCTGATAGGATGACAGTGTTCCTCTCCCTTTCTAGCTCGTGTCCTTAAAGGGACACTACATTTAAATCGGCAAACGACCACGGGAGTTTTGCTTACTTTTCCACTCGTAAAATGAAAACCAATAGTGTTTAACTAATTATAAAAATGCCCCAATCAGGGCGGTGTATTTAAAAAAGTTTATCGCTTTTTCTATCCGATTTTTCTTACAGCTTCTTCATACTGGCCAATTTTAAACTGTGACTCATCTATCTTAGGAGGCTTATAATTGTAAATTCTAATGATTTTACAATTATTATTACATTAATGACCTTGTTTCGGGACTGTTTTGAATTGACAACCCTTGAATTTTTCCTGAGAACGATGCAATGTAATCACAGTTTCTTTGGGTTGTGAATTAACGTTCGACCAGAGCAAATGTTTCTCGTTCGACTAATGTTAGGTCTTGAAGAATCGTGGACACCATAGCTACACCAAAAATGTAAGAATTTCGTAATGAGTATCATCATGCAATAGGTTGCAACTAGTGATGTGACATCGACATGTTACCAGACATCGATGTTCAAAATTAAAACATCGATACATCGGCCAAAACCCAACGATTTTTTTAAACCTCGATGTATTAAAGTTGGTTTAGTAACCTCTAAATTCATACGCAATAAAATTTAATTTGACAATGGCCTTGCTTACTAAGTTGTTATTGAAGTTGAACAGAAAACAAAGTTAGACCTCTTTCCATGTGCAAAATAAAGGAGAGACGTAAGCAATCCCCAGGCCATGAATATAATTTCGACGTAGGGATGGTAGTCTGCTCGATGAAGATAAGAAAGCGCGTTCATTTTGAGCGAATACATACAAAATATTGATACCATCAGTAAGTGTTTCATATTTTAACTTTTACAAACTTGTGATTATGGGCATCTTTCACCCTCGAAAAAAAACCCATCGAAACCGTAAAAACATCGAACTCAAACATCAATGTTGAAAAAACATCGCTTTCAATACATCGATGTTAAAAACATCGCTTTCAATACATCGATGTTAAAAACATCGCTTTCAATACATCGATGTTAAAACACATCGCTTTCAATACATCGATGTTAAAACACATCGCTTTCAATACATCGATGTTAAAAACATCGCTTTCAATGCATCGATGTTTAAAAAATCGACATTTTTATAGAAACGTCGGTGTTTTGAAAACATCGCCATCCCTAGTTGCCCCCATCCAATGGCACGGGCGTGCACCAGCAGCAGGCGCGGGCGCTACCTTGCCGGAAGGGGCGGTCGTCGCAGAGGCGGTGCAGCGCGCGGCGGGCACCGGCCGACAGGGCGTTGAGGGCCTCGCGCGCGCCGTCGTCGCCGCAGCCGCCCACGAACTCGTCGAAGCAGCGGATGCGCGCCTTGAACGACCTGCAACACACGCGCGCTCCAGCTACATACGTCGCCCTCTCGCGCTGCCCCGAGGACAACTCCTCCAGAGGGCACACCAGCGCTATCTTTCCTTCCTCTTCCTTGTCAGCCGAAACAAACATCAACAAGATCCACATTTTTCGAACGAGATTTCTACGCACCACCACAAAAGCTGTCTTGTACATTCCGAATGCGCTGTTACATAATGAACTTGGCATTACTCCAATCCCCGTCTATTTCTCCCTCGTATCATGAAAATTCTATTCCAAAATATTAAAGATCCCTTCAGCTATTCATTTTCACATCGGTAAGCAAAATACTCACCGCAAGAGGTTGAAAAGAAAGATACGGAGAGATATTCTTCATGTCTTCCGGGCTGATGGGCCGTGGTCCAATTGGCTCTGAGATGCCAAATGTTTCGCCTACGACTGCGGTGGGCATCTTCAGTGGCGAGGTCTCGGGCGAAGTGTCCGGGACGGTGGCTGCGGTCAGTCTGCGGTTGGACCACGGCCCATCAGCCCGGAAGACATGAAGAATATTGACTCCGGCCGTGAAAGCCTACAATGCTGTAGATACGGAGAGAGTTTTTCGATCCCTCATAGACATAAACCGAGGAGCCTTTTTTCATTATTAACTATATATATATATATATAACCTCTGTATTGTATTATATCTAACACTTAACGACTGCTTATAATGTCACAAGATTCTTGTATACAAATTATATTAATGTGCTTTTTTAATGCAGCTGCTGAGGGCCAATGCCCAAGCTAGAATAAATAAAAAAATAATAAAAAGTATTTTCCTTGTTCTATCGTCACCCATTACCATCACATATATTTTATGCCCTACACTACCACACTTATCGGAAGACCCGTCGAGAACTTAGAGCTTGTCCCGCTGCGGGGAGATACCTGGTTGTGGAAAACCCCGCAAGCCGACGTCTCCGGCGACAAACTACAAATCAACTAACGGGGTTTTCTCCAACCAGGTATCTTCCAGCAGCAGGGCACCGCCCAGCCGGGACGGCAAGAATTGGTGCTGCAATGGAACGTATATGTAAATTATTTTTTAATTTTTAATTTTGTAGATTTCAAAAATTCAAGGAGTTTAATGAAAGTCACTCCTGCGCTATTGTTTTAAATCGTTTGTTATTCTATCCAATTCAAGAAAATGTCGGAGTGGTTTTCAAAAACGTTTTTTTATAATTTGCATTAATTTCAAGCACAAATGCACTAACTACATGTATTTAAAAAAATGTATATGCACATTTTTAAAGATACGAATTTTTAGAACCCGAATCCGAGTTTTTTTATATTAATAATATCAATTATTATGGATAAATTCCGTTCAATTTTGGCATCGGATATCGTGAACCTCTGTTGTAGTGATCCAAACAAGTTCAGTATAACTGGAGTCTACTGTATGACGTTTAGTTGATTACGATAGCAGCCACTGACCAGAACATCGATGCACGGTTGTCCGCAATGTTGAGACTCGAACGCTGGAACACGCTCGCCACATCGAGTCATTACGACGAATGTCAACATTCTACAGCAGCTGTATTGAGCAATTTATTGCGTTGCAATGACCGCGTGTTTTAAGTAATGAATGTTGTGGAGAGAGAAAGAATGACAAAAGTCAATACCATCAGACGATTAAAACTAGGTTTTAAATACACATTGTACTATTTTATTGCATGGTCAATGTTGTGGTGATGAGCCATTGTAAATTCACAGCAGGAAAACGAGGTTTGTGAATCTTCAGCTGCAAATCTGCTTCTGACGATGACACTGAACCTCACAGTCACAAACATATTGCAGAACACATCAATATTGTTGCTATTTTGTTAATAAAAATATCAAAATTATACTATCAGTCTTATTAGGGGTCTCTCTCTCTCTCTCTCTCTCTCTCTCTCTCTCTATATATATATATATATATATATATATATATATATATATATATATATGTGTGTGTCTTATTATTTGGGTGATCAATATTTAGCCTTTAGGTGGAAAATATTTATTTTTATGTGCTTAAAAAGAAAAAAATTGTATTAAAACAAAAAAAAAACATATAAAACCCAGTTACCAAATCCGGGCAAGTCTCGATGTAAAACGTGACATCATCCTCTTTATCACTCTGTCCTTTAGTCTGTGCAATCTGAGGACGGTTGGGAGCTACTCGTGTTATGAGCTCGGAGTGTCATTGCCTGAACTGACTGTAGTGTTAGAAATGTTTCACAGACGTTTTGACTGAGGAACTGTCGACTTAAGTCGAGACTCACTCGACTTAATCTTGGGCAGTAACATGTGATTTGTGGCCAACCACTTCTTTTTCGGGTGCAACAGTCCATAAGTGAACTTGGGGCTCTTTTGAAATTTCGTTCCATGTATCTCTTTCCCGTGCTTTCCTCCTCCAATTTTCACTCCTATGCGTTTCAGGTCTCCCTCAACACTATCCAGCCATCTTAGGGGTGCTTTTTCGACTCTGTGGGCGCTAACAGGTCGCGTAAACATCAATTCTTTACACACAGTTGCTTCCGGCAAGCAGCAGATGTAGCCAAGCCACCTTAGTTTAGCCAGTTTGGTTTCTTTAATAATATTGTTGCTATGGTATAACTCGTATATCTCCCTGTTGTGTCGGATTCTCCATTTGACACTGTCCTGCGCCGGTCCAAATATTATTTTCAAGATTTTTCTCTCAAACACACCTAGTATATTTATATCATTTTGATTTTAGGACATACATTCAGTGCCATTCATCACTACAGGTTTTAGCAAATTCTTGTGTAATTTTCAGCTTATATTTATGTCGTAGGGATCGCGAACGAAAGAGATCTTTTTGTTCAAAGTAGCTTCTTTTTGCCGTACTTTCACTTGCCTTAAATTTAGCTGTCGAAAAGTTATCATGCATCGGAAGTGTTCCAAGATATTTAAAGAAGTTTAAAGGAATATTATATACTTATTTCGATTGATTTCGTGTTAGTTTTCTTCTTGCTTTTTTCCATATATTGTGAGCAACCACAGCTTTCCAAATTTGTAGAAACTATATTTTTGACTATATGTTCAAAAACTCCACATTATTAAAATTGAAAATACTCAAAATATTCGTTTCTTCACATAAAATTGTATATATGTAATAATATTTGTTTAGACGAAAATATTTATTTTTATGCAACTTAAAATATTTATTTTAATGTGATATAAAGCTTAGTATGTGGAAACCATTGGGGGTTACTTGAATTTCCTCTTCACTTTCATCCCTCAAGATTAAAAGGACAAAATATGTATTTACCTAAACCTCCGAGCCTTACTATTATTTTCTATGCTCTCCCATATTCTTGTAATTATTTAATACGTCATTATTACACATATAAATTACAGTATCTAATCCTATGTGGCTAGGTGGAAGACCGTTAAGATGTTATAAACTCTACACAAACACACTCTTCATTTGGAATTCTGGTATTCATCCCAGATGTTTTCTACGTCGCGTCAAAGTCGAGGGAAAGACACCATTTTGTGCAGCTCACGAAAAAACACATAAGGGGGAATACCAGCTGCCAGAAGATGAGTACATTTTCATCTACCAAACTCCTAAACTTTTTTATTTCCTGGTGTGGACGTCACGTGTTGTCCGTCCCAACTTTGGCCTCCTCGGCTCGGTGAAATGAAACAGCGCCACAGAAGGTCATCCGCAACCCCAACTTCGCTCTTCTTGTACACCCACTCATGTACACCCGATCTGTAGAGATCTCGCATAAATATTAATTTACATACTGAATGATTTATTTACTTATTTATCTATTGATTTACTTATCTATTTATGGAGTTATTTATCTCTTTAGTGATTTACTTATTTTAATCTACATATTAACTTAATAACTCATTCATTATTTACTTATTTATTTTCTCTCCAGCGTAGGCTCCACTCGTACCATTAAACATTGTTTTTTTCACTTCCTTATTACCATTTCCCGAATGCTTCGATAGTTCTTTTCAATTTTCATAATTCGTTCATGAAGAGAGTCCTATTATCTTCTACTTTGTTCTGGGAAAACGTTACGTTTGTATGTCGGAAATAACAGTTAGACACTCCCATCCATTTTCTTCTCCATTACTCGGTGGTCCAGCAATTTAAAAGGACATGGATTAAAAGGACTTCTAGTAGGTACATTATTCAATTTTCCTGTATAAATTATACTCAAACATATTTTAACTTATTTATTTCACATGACTAAAATATCTGTTACTTGAATTACAT
Organism: Gryllus bimaculatus; assembly: GCA_017312745.1. Taxonomy (NCBI): domain Eukaryota; kingdom Metazoa; phylum Arthropoda; class Insecta; order Orthoptera; family Gryllidae; genus Gryllus; species Gryllus bimaculatus. Next base: position 465,091 of record BOPP01000054.1, on the reverse strand, counting down.
CTCGAAAATCTCTCGTTTACAACTTCGGGTAAAATCTCTAAATTAATCTCTCTCATTACAATTAAATTTTAAAAAAATAGACGTTTCTTCTTCTTTAATACAATTTAAGTTCCAATATCAACCACTACAGCCCGAAGTACAAAATAAAAATAAAAGGAAATGAGTAAAAAGGTAAAATACATGAATGAAAAGTGAGAAACGCACCAGGAAATAATTGAAGATTGTATAACATGTAGAACCCCTTAAAGGTATGTGACTGGCTTAGGCCCATGGTTGTAAATTCTCTGCCATTCATACAATAATATATTTAAATTCTTTGCCATTTAGCCAAGAATGTGACTTGCTAAAGAATTGTCGTGCGTCATGCCAAAGTACAATCAGCCAATGAGAAATATGCAGAAATGACGTTGCAATTCCCACTGATTCGATTCCGGGGTCGATTATTTTCCTTCGTTCTCTGTTCGTCGACGGCAAAAACACCGCCCATGCGCTTCCGCAGTCGCGCATGGAACACTAAATCGCGCGAGCGCCCGAGGTTAACATAATGTTCTACTCACTCTGTTATGAATGCCTACATGAACTGTATATTGTAGAGAATAATGTAAAGAGGTCGAAGACGCAAAGAGTTCTTTTACCCCCCGCGTTACAAAGGCGTCGTGTCAGACGAATGGGTCCCCTTTGCCCTCACACCCGTTTCTGAATTAAATGTGTACAATTAATGTGTGACTAGGCAGTGAAATACACGTAACCTTGTGAGCGTGTCCATTTCCGGTATACACCATTTTAAGACGCGTAGTTCAGTAGACTGCGTTTGCAGTTACGCCAGTGATACTTTTGGAGCATTATTGACTAATATTATAAATAGTGAATACGAACTCCTTTACTTCCAGAATTTAAGATTTGTTACCTTCATGTAGTACTTCCAGTTAAACCAATGCTTTGCCGGTTGCAGCGCCAATCACAAGCCCTGTGGAGTGTCTCAGTGTGAAGGGGCCAGCTTACCGGGTCTTGAGCGTAGCCTCGTGTGAAGGCTTCCATTTATAACTGTACTTTTAGCGGTGGCTCATGCGAGAGAGTACCACTAAATGTCAAAGCAACAGCACTGCACAGCACGTGTGCATGCCTCTATTTAAAGCAATGCTTGCTCACCGAGACACCTATCAGAAGAGCTGCTAAGTGGCGCCATGTGAAGGGACCTCATGCGCCACGACAGCATGACAATGCCGTTCGTGAGAATACCTCAATTTAAAGCAATGCTTGCCAACGGATATGCCATGCGGAAGCACTGATGTGTGGTGCCGTATGAAGGGAACCTACGATACACAACGCGACTGTCTCATTCTTGTGAGTACTTCCATTTTAATCAAGGGTTTGAGGGCAGAAGCGTCACAACAGACTCCTGGTCGCTCGTGTGAATGCCTCCATTTAAACCAATACGTGACAGCAGACGCGCCACTCGGAAACGATGCTGAGTGACGGCACAAGAGACTTGGTCGCTCGTGTGAATGCCCTTATTTGAACCAATGCGTGGCCAGAAGGCAACTCGGATGACGTGGCCACTCGGAAGCGTTGCTGAGTGGCGCCACATAAAGACACTATAGGCCGCTCGTGTGAATGCCTTCATTTAAACCAATGCGTGACCAGCAGACGCGGAAGGCGACTGACCTGCAGGTGGCGGTGACCTCCTCGTCGGTGGCCGGCAGCGACGGCCCCGGGTGCGGCGGAGGCGCGTGCTGCAGGCACGAGTCCAGCGCCTCGCGGGCGTCGCACTCGGCACGCGCACGCCCCCCCAGCGCACCTGCAACACGCGCGCGCGCACACGCTAGTCAATTCAATCCTTCCAACAGTGAATCAAACACTAGGGTCACGCTGGCCTGCCCTCCAGCGCCCCTACACACACACACACACACACACACAATCACGCATACGCGCACACGCACGCACAAGTTAGTCAATTAGGGAATATGAGCCGTCGAAAACTTAAAAGGTACACTAGACCTAAGTACGCCTGGACAATGCCCCTGACAACACATACGTAAGGGGGTTACAAAGCAATTAAATCATTCTAAAACATTTGAACTAATACAAGGTCCGCGTATTAGCGCCCGTCAGCGCCCGTACACATACTCTTTCTCTCTCTCTCTCTCTCTCTCTCTCTCTCTCTCTCTCACACACACACACACACACACAAACACACACACACACACAAACACACACACACACAAACACACACACCAATGAAGCCTGACCAAAAACTCATGGAAGGCAATGGGAAACCACCCCGAATAAGTCATCCCAAGAAAACGCGTAATTAGGTTACATAATTTTCGAATATGGAAGATAGGGCAGAACAAGGTATATTAATATAAGCACATTGGTCACGCAAAGAAGAGTGAGATTGCCATTGTTGAAGATTATGAGGTAGAGAGTTTAAAGATAACATTTGTATATGCCCTATAAATATTTGTAACCTTCCCCAGAAAACACGACTTTCACACGAGGAACACGAGTTTTGTCGTCTATGTTTTGATTTTCTAATCTTAATACACACTAAAACATTTTTTATTAATCATTTAGATTATTATATTTATTATTTTCAGAGTTGGTCAGATGATGTTTGCGACAAGACTACTTGACCAGTGTTTTTATATTTGACTTTTTGTTATAATGCTTACTGAATGTTTATGATGTATTTTCAACGAATCTGCACACCAGAATTTTGAAAAAGGCCTCACGTAAGAACAACCAAGTAGTTAATAAAAATATTATAGTGTTAATTTATTAAGGTCAGAAAATCAATACAATTATGTACAAGATAACAGACGTCAATATATTCTTTACATTTTTTAGATCGATGCCCTAAACTACAAAGTAAGACTTTTTAGACGTTTTATTCCAAGCTTAACGTTTGAGAGAAAGATGCTTCACTTCGTATTTGCTTTTGCGTACGTGAAAAGGATAGTAATCATTCTTCTTTCGCATTTCCCCCTTAGGAGCTTTCTCCTTTCGCATCTCTAGGTGTAATGAATTGCTGTTCTCTTTCAATAACAAACAGATGGACTATGCCCTCGTTTATACCGACGCAGGGGACTAAAACTACAAATTTCAACACGACAATAAATGACAAACGCGAACGATCTGCAGTAAGCATGGGTCTCACTTTTATGCAGTAGGAAAAAAGAAAGGCTTGCGAAGAGCTGAATGAGCAACGCTCCAGATATTTCAATGATCTTCTGCTAATGCATTTGTAGGCAACGACAAGTTTCATGAATCCATTGCCATATTATAACTTGCAAAAGAAACAATTGAAATTAGAGGTGAGCGTGTCGATCAACAGCGGAAATAATGCGAGAGCCCAATTATAAATGAATCGTTCTAAACTACGTCGATATTCGCAAACGTCCTGAAAAAAAAAAGAAGTTGGTTGTGTTCGGTTGTGTTGGTTGTGGCGCGGAAATTGAATGGAACTGGCTTCACGGGCTCTCCGTGAGATGCTCCAATGCGTCGTCATCAGCGAGTGTTTCTTGACTTGGCCGCTGGGAGGCGCCCCTCGCTCGCATCGAGGGCGTTCCCCAGGGCGACAGATGGGGCCATTTGCGCCACGCGCGCTTCAGACGTTTGCGGCCGCGCGCTGCAATTAGCGGGAATGAGCTTTAAGCGGCAGCGGTCCTCACACGAGGGTAATGGAGGGACGATGTGGGGATTAAGGAAAACGCCCGGCCACCTGTGGAGTTTAACCACTTAATTGTGTCATTAGGCGCTGGATATTTTGCTACGAACTACTGAAAATGTTTCAGACTCTGTTTCTACCTTTGTAAGGCATTCATGTCCGACAATTACAGCATTATACGCTCGTGAAGGTGTAATGATACTCAGAAAGGACATCATGGGTTCTTCTTGCATAAGTATTCTTCCCTGGTCTGCTGATAGTCATTTAAAAATAATCCTTAAACTACGTATGTTTCAGATGTAAGTATAATGTAATTTTGTTCCCTGTGTGTAATATATTTTACATGTACTTCTGCACAAGTATTTTGAAAAAAATATTTCGCATCTAAATACTAAATATTCTATTTTTTTAAATGCCTCTGAATACATATTGCAATATTGGAAGATCTCTATGTAGAATTCTCTGAATAAAAATTGCGATACTTTGATTCACCAGTTTATCTTCGAAGATACCCCCCCCCCAAAAAAAAACCAAAAAAATATTGTTCTCTGAATTTTAAGACTTGGCCATAGGTACCATCACATATTCACAAAGTTGTATACACTTCACACGCACAGCTGTTTTATTCAAGTGAAGGGTTGTTGTTCACAATTCAAATTTAGATTAAATAAATCCAGTAGGTGTTAATATTTATCAGAGTTATATCTATTAAATTTCAAAATTATTTTTGATGAAAGTACGTACATTATTACACTTTTCATACGTGATTTTAAAATACGTGTGTGATTGGAAACTTTGTTTAAATTCTCATCAAAGAAGAGAAATCTATCTTGACCCTTACGAACGCGATGCCAACAACGAGAGGGCAAAAGTCAAAATGAATGTGACTGCGCGTGGCAGTCCAGACAAAGCCTACGCCTCAGTTTAGGTCAGAAAATAGGCTGAAATTGACTCACATCTCCAGCACGCGAAAGCCAGGGACCCCATCAATGTGTACGTGAAATATTGTTCTATTACGGAGTAGAGATTTTCTCTTTTCATTTTTTGAAGTATATTTAATATTTTCCACATTCACAATGTATGTATGAGTTGGATCAATTGTAGAACTTTCTCCGCTAGCCGTGTTCCCCATGCCTTGGCCTATTAAAATAACACGCTCGAAGGGGTAAAAAAACACCTGTGGAGAACATGAATTGCCTTCACCGTAACTGGCAAACTCCGTCTGCACGACCTCCTCTTCATCCCTCGGCTTCACAATCTGGGACGGTTTTGAAGGAAAGCTACAACTCTGTTTTGCCCCTGCTGGAAAACGACCCCGGGTCTGCGTCACCAAAGCTAGTGGGCTGCCACGAAGATATTCTAAGGTCTCACAGTCACAGAAAATGGAGAATAATAAATATAGCAATATCATAGCATTTTTTATCATGAAGAGAAAATAAGAGACATGTAATGTGAGGACCTTTCTTTAATGTTTGCCATCTCAAACTCTATTAAAGAAAATGCAGACTTTTTCCTATTAAAGTTTTCGTAATATGAAGTCACAGCTTTGAAAGTACAGAAGAGACAATTTACGCGATGCCCAGGAGCCAATTAATGTAATGCGAAACCATTTGCAAAGGCACAATCCTATGTTGACGAGAAAAGATAATTCTCCTAATAACTAATTAATAATTAGTTAGAAGTTCAATAACCGGGGCTCGGATTAGTTTTACTGGTGCATTCCAGACGTAGCTATCTTGTAAATGAATGTTTAACATATAGGTGATATAATTGTATAGCCATTGGGTCTTTTTTCAATATTTTTGCCATTTTCAACTTTTACGTCATTTTCCTAGACCTTTGCATCATTTTGGTCATTTTTATGCATTTTGTTTCCTTTTCGTGTTTTTTATTAGTGAATGTTTCATGAATATACAATGATACACTAAAACAAAGTGTTTATTGTATCAGGCATTCATAACGACATTCACTTCTTCAATGGACAGTTTGTTGAACTTTCAAAATTGCACGGATCTTCGATAACTTCCACGGAACTTTCAAAACTAAAGGTTGGAAAATTGAAGCTAAGGATTTCATTTCGTCCTCAAATAAAGACTATTAAATATAATATTACATAAATAAATTTTATTTAAAATTGTAAAATTTGTTGAATAAATAAACACTTTCATAAAATTTTTTTAATATTGAAAAAAAATGTTTTTATACCTTATTTTAATGTCATTTTCCTCTTATTTTAAGTTATTTTCAATTAATTTTTTATGTCACTAGACTACGAGCCTTATTAATAACGCAAGATCTCCTTTTACCATCTATTTGTGCTGAAAGGAAAGGAGGGGGATTACAATATCTCACGTGCTCACAAAAGCGTTCAGGAATGATGTGTTTTGTCTCACGTTCCTCACACTGAACATACTTTTTCGACTGCGTGTTCCTTCACTACCAACGCACTGAGATTCTGCACTACAAAAATGCTACAAATTCGTGAGATGCAATAAATAACAGAAAGAGACAACTGAAAAAAACGTATTTAAGAGTCTCAAGTGGTTCACAGTCGACGATTATTCCAAGATTTATGAGCGTGCATGCAGTTGAACTCCGAACAGCGCGACAGCGATGACAAATGACCAACGTTAATTCTGTAATGGCGTCTTGTGATTAATTGTATACCCTACTGAATTTCTGTTTCCTGTAAATTGATTTCGGAGCTCATGAATCCTTTGAGTAATTAGCCGAAATGAACGACTTTAATTCGCGATCAATACAGTGAGCAACGCCCAGTACATTGTAAAGGGTTTAGCATTTCTCATCAATCTCTATTTAGAGATACATTTAATTTCCGATCAAAATTTTATGGATCAATGTTCATTTCTTTTAGTTTCTGTTTCTTCTTCTTGTTCTTTTTCTTTTCGCACAGGAACCATTTATCACAAAACTATTTTTACTCTGTATTAGTTACACATGATTATGGATTATTTTAATGGAAAATAATGATTGTACGTTTCATTATAGAAAGTAACATTAGTTAAATTGGGAGAAATGCTGACTATTTTACGTTGCAATGAATTTTCAGTTATTTTCAGAGAGAATAGTGTGATTACCGTATTTTCTCGATTTTCTATCAGTAGATGACAATGCGCATCATTACCCCAAAAGTTTAAAATCACATCTATTCGCCCACCTAACGTTTTTTAATGTATTTTAAGTAAATAAGTATTGTGACTTAGAGCCTGCCCTATACGCTGATATCTACTCTTCAGAGGGGCCTGGCCTTGTTCCTGCTCTACACGCAGAAGCCTGTCGTACACAAGGGCCTGCCTTACATTGGAGTCTCCCAAATCAGGGGTCTGGCACAGTGTATGCATACTCGCAGAGACCTACTCTACACAGAAGACTGTCCTTGTTCCTGGTCTTCACACAGTGGCCAACCGTAGACAGGGGCATGTCCCACAGAGGAATCACCCCTAACCAGGGGTCTGGCACTGTGCCTGCCCTACACGCTGACACCTGCTCTACGCAGGGGCGTGTCCTTGTGCTTGCTCTACACACAGCGGCCTGCCGTACACAGGGGTTTGGCCTGCATAGGATCCTCCCCTTCACAGAAGACTTTTTCCCTCAGAAGCCGTTTCCGGACGGTTCAATAACATTCCGCCAGCGAGAATCTGAACAAAGCCCCCTGTCGTGACGGGTGCTCGCCGTTTTCGCTCTGCCACTAGACGTCGGGGGAGTCAGGAGGTTGAGTGGAAGAGAAATCTTTTTCACTGAGAAGACAATAGCGATGGGATAGACTTCCTTCCGCGGCGATGGTGATAAGAGCCCTTTACGAAAACAATCGTTGCAGAAGGGACCTGAGAAACAACACAATGAAAATAATACTCTTTAGATATGAACTGTCGGTCCTGAAAAGGTAACGAGTAAAAAAAAATTAAATGGACTTAAAAAAGGTATGCGCCTCATTAACACATATTTTTTGGTAATGAAATAAATACTAAATAAATGAATGTACATCTATGTTTAGATATTACTTTAAATTCGTAAAAAAATATTTAAAAACGTTACGCTGTCTACATTTTCAAACCAATTTGTACTGTTGATTCGAACGAGAGATGTTAAGGAGTTTGGAATTAATATTTTCAATAAGGTTTTAAAATAGAGATTTCACGGCAATGAATTTCAACAAATAAATAATATGTTATAGCAAAGTATGCAGAGAAAATGAAAATAATATCAACCAACACAGAATAACGGGGGAAAACTTGATTTTCGTTGATATTGATAAACTTCGGAGTTTACTCTATTGCATACTACCGTAGTGCACATACGAGTATCAAATGAAAATACTGTGCGTCAGGGAAGTCTCTCCGAACTGAGCCGAATCAGGGCCTCCTATTAAAAATTGCACGTATGTTGGTAGCAACCTGATTACTAGTAAACAAGTAAAGAGGACAACACTTCCAGCATCTGTAATGATTGTGGTGAGTACGCAATTTATGATTTATTTTCTTACAAGTTACAGCTCTCCCTGCCAACATAATAGCACACCAGCAAGCTGCTTCTGCGGAAAGACATTCCCGGAGTGTTATATCGCATGTATAACTTTGTTAACTGAAATTTCCCACTAAACGTTTCTTGGCAAACAGTGAATATTTTCGACACTTTCACTTGCCCTATTTATAACATTTATTCTGAGACATTGCGGATAAAAGTGCAGAGGTTCTAAAGGGGGTCGTTATCTATCCCCAGGCGGTCAAGAAAATTTTTCAGAAGATCACTGATGATCAAGGGATAGGGAGGTTAATAGCCGCCATGACACGGCACATCAGTATAATGAATAAGATCGTATACCACGGATTGATAACAAAAATATTAATGACTTTAAGAATTGTTTTTCTGCTATAGAGCAACAAAAATGCAGACCAAGGTTGTCCAACTGGCGGCCTGCGGGCCACATGTGGCCGGCGGTGCCATTTATTGTGGCACGCCGAAGGTTATTAGTGAAAAGTGAAAATCGCTTTTATCCATGTTGGGCGAGAATATTGTACACCTGGACAATATTCAGGGCACACGAACTGTGCAGGGGTCAATATCCTTCCTCTTAAAGTAAAAATTGGTTAAGTTTAGATTTATTCTTTCTAGTAAATTCGGAAATTCAAAACCATCCCAATGTGGTTCACTGCGTTATGGATGCTACAGCCTGATCTCACGCATGGTTCCACATACTCCCTTCCTCGTTTCAGAGCAGCCAGGCAAAGTGCCGAAATCAACCACACGGGGAAGTCAGATGTGGGACGTTCGAGTGATGAAAATATGTCCAGAAAGTTTTCGTTGAGGCCCTTGACGCATTGCAAGTTGGGCACCCCTAATAAAGACTAATAATAAATTACAAATTCGCCCCTTCGCTTTCGTATCCGTCGATCATCATAAGAAGTTAAGATGTTTACAAAAATCAATTTATAACTATGCATTCACAACAATACTCTACCACAAAAGAAAAAAATCGTAATACACACCGGGGAAGATAGTTCTTAAAAGAACACTAATCATTGTGTAAACATTGCATTTCAGTGAAGATTATAAACTCAACTATTCAACAGAGAAAGCGCATGAGGTTATTCAAAAATTAATATGAGTATATTAGTGTACAAAATGGATATCTATGAGGTATTTAAATGTCTACCGCTGTAGAGAAAACGTATAGTTACAAATTTCTTAACAGACGCCGGTGAAAGAAACTGTTTGGGAATCCTGCTGTAGTGCATCAATCGAAAACCTCCACAGATGTCTTTGCCGCGTAGCCTTCAATGCTCTCCAGCAAGGAAGCAACATCGATATCGATGTTTTGAAAACATCAATAGTTTTAGAGAAACATCGATATTTTAAACCTCGATGTATTACGGCCGATGTTTTAGCTTCAATGATTTTACGTGTTACGCTCGATGTTTTGTGAATGACAAATTGTTACAATCAATATTTTTTTAAAGTTAAAATATGAAACAATAACAATTGCTAGTTTATGTGTTCGATCCAAATCACCGGTGTTTGTACTTCCTTTCGTTGAGAAAACTCTCTCATCTGAGATTATCTCAAGGCTTTCGTATTTCCTAGCGTTTTCACGTATTTCGCACACTAGGAAGAGTTTTAAATCATTGTTTTCAATTAAATCTGAATTATAAATTAATAAACTAGGCCACTGACAATTTTGTATTAATTTTGTATTGTGTAATTGTATACTCATTTCAACATTTGTGTACTCATTTTGTCAATTTCAAGTTAGAAGTTACTAAACCTGTTTTAAAACGTGAATCTCTAAGAAATTCGATGTTTAAAAACATTGCTGGCTTGTGGTTGATGTATTATTACCATCTAAGTTTTAATTCTGAAGATCGATGTATGGAAACATGACCTTTTGTTATTGTTGTCGCATCAGCACCCTCCAGCAGACGTCTTGCTCTCCCGCAAATAACACACAAGTGGTTGCACATCTCGGGGTCGACTCCTGCGAGAATCGCAAAACAAGCTTAGTTGAAGTAACCCGTTCTGAACTGTCTTAGCAAGTTTCACGCGGTCGCGGGCTGGCTCTGCGGTTCCACATAGAGAAGCCCTCGAGGGGAATTGCGCCCGCCCGCCCGGAAGCCCAGATGCCCGCTGCTGCCCACATCGTTAGCAAAGGATTCCCCGGGGTGGAGAAGAGGCTTATGTGGCTCAGGGCATCAACATTGATGGCACTGCAGTGTCTCCAACTGGGAGGTCGTGCGCAAACAGTCCCGCCGGTGGCACGAGTTTTGACACTAGCTACATAGCTGCGTCAAATTCTGCCGCTGCCGGGAAGAGAATTCTAGCGGCACAGATGATCTGATTCCCGTGCTTTCTACGAACAACACCGGCGAATACCCTAACAAACAGACCAAAGACCGTGCGCGATCTCTCCTTCCTCTTCCTTGCTTTATGTTCGCTTGAGTTCCTATTACTGAGAATCAATTATAGACTAATAAATTCGGGCCCCCGACTGCAACAGTTTATCAATATTATGAATTTCTAAAGCAGTAAAATATTTTAACCTCTTATATTTATTCACAGTGACAGTTTATTATTATTATTATTATTATTATTATTATTATTATTATTATTATTATTATTATTTCACGATTTGTCCAAAATGAGACCATGGCATACGTGCACCCCACCGGGGTTGAATCATGATTATCGGGGTAAGTGAACGTTACGTGTCTTTTGGGAGAATCAGCACTTAATGCTGATTCCATTTTTACACCCGAAGGTTATAAGACCTGGGGAATATATGAAATGACGATGATTATGATGATCATGAATTAGATACACAAACATACAGAGATACACGTATTATTATTATTATTATTATTATTATTATTATTATTATTATTATTATTATTATTATCATTATTATTATCATTATTATTATCATTATTATTATCATTATTATTATTATTATCAATATTGTTTTTATTGTTATTGTTACAACCCGAACAGTGGAAGACGCACGGTCGCATGGTGATGTTTTTGCCGCTTAGACTGACTTGTGATGGAGGTTTCTTACGGCGAATTTAGCGTGAATGCGTTTGGGCCTCGAGAAGGAGTTACGCTTCCTCATGTGTAAATTTGTAGATAAGCAAACAATACTCGGTTTCTCGACATGCGGAGTCATTTACGTTTCCTACTTTTCGTCCCTGATCGAGAGGGTAGAGAGCTAAAGTATTCGTATTGGAATCACCTCTACAATACGATCAAAACTTTTTGGAAGGAAATTGAGGATTGAAAGTTCTGTTCAGTAACTATCAACGTACGTCAACGTCAAGACCTATTCGCGGTGAATTTCGAAAATGGCGTTGTCTACGTGGTTGGTTGCCCAGATGAATGTCTGTCTTTCTAGAAGTTGGGATGGATGTGACTTGCATATCTCTGTCAGATTAGAAGCTTTTGAGATCAAACTGATAAATATGCTATAAGGATACTTAGGGACAGTTCAAATAAATATTTATAGTTGTGCCGTTCCTAAAATAATTAATATATGTTAATTTTGGGGGGTACTTTACATGAGGCCCTAGCAGTTTAGCTCATTGTCCAGCGTGCTTGCTTTACATGTCGCGACGTTGGGTTCAATTCCCGGGCGCGCAATATTATAGAGTGCGTTTTCCTTGCAAATGTCTCAGTATGTGTTGCTGTGTGACGATGAGAAAACTCCCCTCTCAAGTGAAGAAGTCCAGAATAGGGCGCAGGGATGTCTTCGTGCTAACCACACGTACCCCTTAACCCATGGCCAGGACAGTGCTGATGGGCCCTGGCCACAGAGGTAGTAAGTACATCGCCCTGGCTCGTTCGCGGGCTTTCGGGTCAAGAATAGTAACAAAGACAGCATTTACATGAAGCTCATATGACACTTTCAACAGTTTCTGAAAACGTGTTGATAAACAAGCAAAACCTTTTCTGATCATTGAAATATTTTACTCGAATTGAGAAACGAACATTTATAAGAAAGGTATTTTTTCGATTTTTATTAAATCCTCTGGAAGTTACAAACTCGCAAGTGCCGAATTTAAAACAAGGGATAGCTATTCACAATGATGTTTGAACTTTCTACGCAACGAATTTCGTGATTTTTTCTTCAAATGAAAGGTAGTTGGTCCAGAAGTCTTATTCTTTGCCAGTAGTAACCAATTTTATAGTACAAACACTAAAATGTTTAAAAAAATCAAAATGAATCAAAATCTGTCATTATTTGTTTCAACAGTCGTTTGGTTGTGATAAGAACTTCAATAAGGATTTGGTCTACCAGGAACAACCATGTGTAATTATGAGGTCAGAGTTAGCGATGTGGATTATTAATTAGAGTAACTTTTCAGATGCAAAGATTAGTCAGTGTAGTTATTAGCGCTCATTTGTCCCGTAATTGTAGCGCATGTCTTATCCCGCCATGTGTGGTAGTGTAACCTATGTAAGTGTGTAAGAAAGGGTTGAGGATATGACAAGGTCCGTGGCCCGTTTGTTAGTGTACTGCTCCGGCATTCGCCTGGTGATGATCGGAGAAACCACGGAAAACTACCGATCGGAGCAGCCGGCCGCTACAGTTCTCCTGCACTTCGCATCTGGACTCTACTTATCTACGAGGATGCTGCCGAAACTCGAGCCAGCGTCGGGGAGACGAAATGGAGCCCACCCGGCAAGAGGCGCTGCAAGGCATGCGTGCGGCCCTAGCTCTCGCAAGCCGGTGCACGTTGCTGGGCGTTTGCGCGAGGAGAATCGCGCCGACCGCCCCAGAACCGCACCGGGAAGTGAGGTGGGGGAGGGTGGGGTGAGGGTGGGGTGAGTGGGGAGTGAGGGTGGGGGGTTGGGGAATGGTGTCCCGGAAGCGTTGCGCACGCCTCGTGCGTTCCTTCTGCTGGGCGCGCTAGATGATGGCGCGGGGAGGGGGCTTATCGCCCGGGCGACGTATGGCGGCGCCGCTGGCGCGCGGCCAAGCTGTCGCCCATGGGCGGCCGGTGCATCCCGGCGGAGCGAGGCGGAACGGGGCGGGGCGCGCAGATAATGTCGTGTACTATTTCGAGTTTATAAATAATAAAAAAATATGTAATAGGTCCCACCATTTTTTGTATACTGTGAACCTCCGAACTATTTTTATTTAATTTCTGAAAAAAAAATATTTACTAGCCCTCTAGGTGTTCATTTTTGAGATTCGTAGAAAATTTATATTTTCCGTGTGACTCAACGATAATGTCTATAACAAGTCTCCAGTGATTACTTCTTTCCTTTATTGATAAGATGGACATATTTAATGAAGGAAAAACAATACAGCGTTTCTATTTAGTCTTCAAACTAATATTTCACCAAAAAATTTAATACTTATGAATGACCAACAATTAAAATAAAACACTATTAAACTTAAAACCACTCATGAAAAAGAAAAATATTTCCATCCATACAAAAGATGCGTAACGTTTATCTGCAGGTGTCTTTTAATACCTGCAACAGAGTACAACAGTTATCGGAGGGCAGAGAAACATGATACCCTACATTAATAGTACACATTTCGGCCCGATGGTTTCCGAGTGAAATCTAATTGTGAGTTGCACGCCTCACGAGACATCGCCCGAACTCGCGAGTGGTTAATGAACAAAATAATGTTCGCTCACTAGGACGATGCCATCCGTTTGAAAACAACTGCGCAATAGGCAATTACAAGCAGAATTGGTTTCGCGACAAGCAACGCGGAAACTTTCGTCGCCTCTTATGACAACTGCTGCACCGGAGGACGAAGAAACTCGGCGGGTGATAAGCCCGAATTTCGCAGCGGAATGGAGAGCATCGGAAAGAAAGTTCAAAGGCCGTGAAATAACACATCTCAGGTACACCTCCACCACCTTCATTGCTGCCCCAAATACAATTTTTTTAGAGAACATTCTCAAATTGTCCCCAGCGTTTTTTGGCAACGGTCGAAATGTGCGTTGCACTTGTCCCAAAGTCCCGGCAGTCAGGACGACTACTGCCATGTGTATCGTGCGACAAGGTCTTGCCTGTCGACCGGCGCACAGCTCGTGGGCTTGTTCTCTGCTGCTTCCAAAACTGCCACTTATGAACAAACAACAATTAAAACGGAAACACTATTAAACATAAAACCACTCATAAAACAAATATTTCCATCAATGGTCGGCGTCGATACTGCAACGGTTAGCGTATCGGACAGTTATTCCCAAGTTGACGTGTTCCAACCCGATCTACGCCGTAGATTTTTAAGGGTCTGATCGAAGTGGATTTTTAAGGGCGAAAAAATCCTTCGCACGCCTTCCTTCGGACGGAAATTAAAGCCAGCTGTCCCATGTTGGTAGATCTACTTCCATGTAATAGATCCTCAAGCCTAAATGACGCCTCTGAACTAAATTCAAATCGCATGTTCGTCGCCCAAGAAATACCTTCTTTCTCCGCTAGTTGGTAAAAGAAACGTAACGTGGTCAGACGGAGGGGTGGGCCTTATGGCCCGAGTCTCGCCACGTAAAATAAGGCATCAATTAAATTCAATCAATAAAAATAATGCGTAATGTTTATCTCTACAGGTATCTTTTACTATCTGCAACAGAAAGTACATCAGTGACCCGAAGGCAAAGACAAATAAGGCCTTCCGACATCGGCTGTGAAAAAATTAGCCGTTTCTCACACGAAAAACAAGCACGAGAAACCGCGTTTCGCGCACGGCGTGTTAAAAGAAATCAATTCATAAAGCAGACCAACTAGTATAGCACCCGACAGCCTGAAAAGACGTCCACTATCCGTCAGCAAATACGAACGAGCGACAGCAACGTGCATTCGTTTACATGCAGAGTGAAGTTAAAACGAACAGTCAAGTTAG
This sequence comes from Gryllus bimaculatus, assembly GCA_017312745.1. Taxonomy (NCBI): domain Eukaryota; kingdom Metazoa; phylum Arthropoda; class Insecta; order Orthoptera; family Gryllidae; genus Gryllus; species Gryllus bimaculatus. The sequence goes on along the minus strand of BOPP01000054.1, from coordinate 450,050 downwards.
CTTGAAAATGCCCGAGAGTGGGTTGTTTACGAGAGGTTTTCATTTCCTTTATCGCGAAACGCGTTAGTGCTGGAAAAAGCTTTCGTGGCTCGTTTGATGGCTGCATCCAAATCTCGGTCGCTTGTCGGGGGGTCTTTTACATCATTGGCAGGGGAGGTTATGAAGATGGAACACCAAGTCATGGCGATGTCCTGGGAATGGACGAGAGTAGTGGTAGAAAATGCAATATTACGCGTGTTGTTTGGCTTTTCTTCTTCCTGATGAGTAGGGAGAGCATTTTTATGCCCTACAATAGCTTTAATATGTTTCGAAAAGTATGCATTTATGATTGAAAAATTCTGAGACATGCATTTTCATATGCAATTAAATTGAACAATATTTCGTTCCGTTAATAAATATTTCTTGATAAAATTACATGAGATACGTGCCTGGAATGAAAATATATATTTTAGTGCGAACATAAGATAATCTACCTTACTTTTCGGGGTGATATAATTGAAGTAAATATTCACCCCAAGGAAGAAAAATCCTACATTTCTATAAATATTTATATATAAAATATTTATATAAAAAATATTTATATAAAAAATATTTATATAAAAAATATTTATATAAAAAATATTCATATAAAAAATATTCATATAAAAAATATTCATATAAAAAATATTCATATAAAAAATATTCATTTAAAAAATATTCATTTAAAAAATATTCATTTAAAAAATATTTATATAAAAATATTTATATCTAAAATATTTATATATAAAAACGCAACAGCATAATGTCAATGTATTTTCATGTCGTGGGTCATGGCGTGGGTCTTGAGCTAGTACTTTCGGTTGTGATAAATGTCTCAGAAATTTCTTTTATCAGAATGGTAAATTATGGTATATTTCATGATGTATTTGATACATTTGTGATCATTTGATACCTCAAAATATTTACTTTGAATTGAATAACCTAAAAAGGAATAAGTTCAACAACTTAACATACTTATGAAAAACAAAGATTTTCCATAAGAGCTTGTATTAATTTACACATATTTTGTTCAATCATTAAGTCGTCAAAAGGTAATCTTTTTCTAATTATCTTGAACAGATATTTTACTTTCGTTTAAAGTATGTTTTGTGAGAACTAAGCCGTGATCGATTGTACAGCTAGTTAAGCACTGCTCCGGAATTCGGCAGCAAAAAAAGCTGCTATAATATTTCGAGGACAGTGCTCCTCAATTGAGGCCTTGCAAAGCCAAGGGAGCTAAGAGCAAAAGTGTTTTTTCGAGCAGTCAATACAAACTGAATGAATTAGTATTCTTGACATACAACCAGAACCATCTCGAGGTTGAAGTTACAACTACTTCGAAGGTGCGTGGAACGTCGCACTTTTACTCGAGTATTAGCACCGATTTAGATAATACGAGTAGATCCCGCAATGCTGCGCTATTGCAGTGTTTTACACATCACACACAACTGGTCACGTGATTATTTTTTCGCGTTTAAGCTACGCTGTGCATAATTCTAATAGACGGAAGACTTTCTCGCAAATATGGGTTTGTTTTATGACCTGGTTCGGCCATGGCTATCATGTGCCCTTTGTTAAATCGTTCTCCCTCAAATTTGGGCATGCATTCGCTACATTATCTTCGAGAAATTTGATTTACTTCTGCGTGATCAAGTAATGATTGCGGCCGATATTTTACAATCGCAGGGGCAAAATACGTCCGAGTTCGATCCCCGGGCCGGTCATTCTGACCGGGGTTTTCGCGGTTTCTCTCGGACACAAGGCGAATGCTGAGGTGGTTCCAAAAGCCTCACCTATCACCTCCCACTACCCCATCTAGCACCTCCTACCATCATCATCCTCATCCTAGTCCTTCACCCCTCATCAGTCCCCTATAACAATAACAATAACAATAATAATAATAATAATAATAATAATAATAATAATAATAATAATAATAATAATAATAATAATAGTAGCCTATCTCCCTAATTGATGTTTGAGGCGAACAACTTTGTCTTAACCACGGGATACAGCCGGAAAGGATGACTCGCAAAATTCCACACGATCTCTCCGGAATAGAACAGGGTCTTAGAGAGAAAAATGTGATGGATGGTCAGTTGTGGCCCATACACGAAGTACACACAACACACACACACACACACACACACACATATGTGTGTGTGTGTATGTGTGAGTGTAAAACTCCGCCTCCAAAATGTTGCACTTCGCTCGTTTGGCTTTGCAAGCCCTGAGTTGTCCTCGAGGAGAGATACCTTCGACCGAGCGTGCTGTTCCGGACAACTACACGTTAGTCGGAAGTACACGTTAACGGTACACGGTCGCATTACGGAGGCGGCGGTGGTGGCGCCGCCGCGGTCTTTGGGGCAGAAACGGCGTCTCCCGCGGCGCGGCGCGGCGCCAGCGCTGCAACCCGTCACGCCAACGACCAGCGCCAACTGCCTCGAGCGCCGCGGCGCGCTATCGGGATCGCAGCCCGCCACTGGGCAAAGCCGCCTCCAGGACCAATGGCTAGCCTCCGCTGGGACCCGACGTTGGTCTCCTAACATGCTAGTTCCATGCTCACTCACTGCTCCTATCTCCCAGTCGACACTTCTCGGCTCCTCCTCCAGCCTCACACCATATCACAATTGCTCCTTCTCGCTTCCATATAATTCCCATCTCTTCCGTCTCGAAGTGCACAGTGTCCTTCCTCTCAACTTGAGCGTCCTCCTTTCCTTCGCAACCAAGCCATGGGAGCTCAATCAGCAAACAACCGTCGTATTTTCTTTTCGATGCAGCTCCCTCTCTCATCTCTCCCTAACAATCTTTACACCTCTCCTCTCATCTAACTTGAACCTCGAATTTCAGTACTTTCTCTCCCTTTACGACTAATACATACACCCTTAGACACTCATCTTCTCGAGGGTTGACATAGTCTACTCACTACATTCCTTCAGGACGCCCGCTGGCGTTTCGGTCTACACGCCTCCTGCAACTTATTTCTATACACTCCCCTACGATCGTAATCTCAGCTCCATCCTTCCTATCTCCCATCCGTAGATTTAGTATATATCATCCCGATGTAGATCACTCCCTCGCATACCTGCTTCTACTCCTCTTACGCTAGCTCCCGTCCTCATTCCTGCACCTCCTCCTTACCTACTCCTGACTCCGTCTTCCTTTTCACTCCATCACACTCATTCCCTAACCTATTCCACGAACTGGGTTCTCTGTTGATCCTTACCTCCTTTTTCTCCCCTCGCTCAGTTTCTTAGCAGCCTTACCGCCGTCCTGCTCGTCCATCTCTCAATTACCTCCTCCTCTCAATTCAGTTACCGATACCGGCAATGACTTCTCTTACTCACCTCCTCTCCTCGACCGCTCCAAATCCTATCCGCGGTTTCTTTGTTCTCGTACACCTGTCCTCCTGGTCCTCGGTTCTTCTTGCGCTCATCCTCACTCTCTGTGCATCTCCTCTACTCCTTTCTTGCTTCCAATATTCGTATCTTCCCCTCTCCTTCTCCTCTCCTTTCTCTCTCTCCTCTCCCTCCCTCTCTCTCTCCCCTACATTCTCGTCGGCATTTTCCTCCCCTCCTCTCCACTGTCACTTTCGTCTGTCTACTCCCATTTCATTCCTCTTTCGACGTATTTTGTACTCTTTTACTTCTCCTCTCTCTTATTCTCATCCTGCGGTCCTTGTTTCGGATCAGGTAATGATTGCGGGGGCCGATATTTACAACTCGGCAGGGGCCAAAAATACGTCGAAGTTTCGAATCGCCCGGCCCGTGTTATGTCTGACTCCGGGGTTTTTTTCCGCGGTTTCTCTCTCGGTGCATCGACAGCGCGAATGCTGAGGTGGTTCCAAAAGCCTCACCTATATCACCCTCCACTACCCCATCCAGCACCTCCTACCATCATCAATCCCTCATCCTATCCCTTCACCTCATCAGTCCCCCTACTAACAATTAAATTAAACATGATAACCAATGATACATAATAATAAAAATATACATAACATAATAACGAATAACATAACATACATAACATAACTAAAATAACATAACAAAATAAATAATAATAATAATATATAAAAATATAATGTAGCCTATCTCCCCCTAATTGGATGGTTTGAGGGCGAACACCTGTCTTAAACCACGGGAATACAGCGAAAGGATGACTCTGTCCAAAATTCCACACGAAATCTCTCCCGAATAGAACAAAGGCCAAATTTAGAAGAGAAATGTGATGGATGGGTCAGTGTTTGTCGGCCCTCATACCGCGAAGTTAACAAACCGAACAGTCACCTTCAAACAAGCATATTATATACAGTAATACACACACACCCCCCTGGTTATCCACTCACCACATGACACATATTGTGTGTGTGTGTATGTGTGAGTGTAAAACCTTCCAACGTCCTCCAAAAATGTTGCATCAAAATAACTTCGCTCGTTTTTGGCTTTGCAAGCCCTGAGTTGTCCGGCGAAGCGGAGAGATAACTCCCTTTATTTGTTTCTGACCCTGAGCCGTGCTGTTCCGGACAAACATACAATACATAGTTAGTCGGATAGTATCATAACAAGTTCGTATCGTTTTGTACACAACAAACAAAATACACAATCAACATAAAAAAAAAAAAAAACGTCGCATTACGGGAGGCGCGGCGGTGGTGGCGCCGCCAGCGGTGTCTTTGGGGCAGAAACGCCGGCGTCTCCCGCGCGGCGGCGGCGGCGGGCGCAGCGTGCTGCAAACCGTCACGCAACGAGCTGTGCCAACAACGACTCAGTGAGCGCCAACTGCCTCGAGCGCCCGCGGCGCGCTATCCGGGAATCCGGCAGCCCGCCACGGGCAAAGCCGCCTCTCCCAGGACCAATGGCTTAGCCTCCGGAGGGCGCTCTTATTTCGTTGTTTTTGCGCTAGCGGTGCTACAAGGCTTGGTCCCCAGCTGTATATGTAGCCGCAGGG
>BOPP01000054.1:393449-445060 GCA_017312745.1 Gryllus bimaculatus | reverse complement strand
TTCCGGAGGCGCTCGCTTCGGTTGTTTTTGCCTAGCGGGTGCTTACAAGGCAGAAGTTGAATTATGTCCGCCAGCTGAATATAGTAGGCCCGCAGGGGGGGGGTCGTCGTTCTCCCACCAGCCTGAGGTGGCGCAGGGCATCAACTGCATAGTGCCTCGACAGGGAGGTCATAGTTTCCGAGATCCCGACGTGGCAGAACTTCTGACACTAGCTAAGGTCGATACGCAGTCGTTGTCAGGCAGGAGAATTCTAAAGCGTGGTGCCGGTGCTCGTTATCAGCGTAGCTTTTCCAACCTGGGGTGATCGAAAAAAATTCAACGCGACTCGGAAAACTACTGATTAGACGCAGGCCCGCGGCTAAAATTCTCCCAGTCAGAGTAACCCACATGTGCCTAATACACTTACGGGAACCTACATCATTGAAGGCGTCCGGAAACACACAATCAATTGTTCATATTGTGTTTTATTTATTTAAATATAATGAGTCAAATTGCAAATGGAAAGAGGCGAGTGCTGTAGCGGGTGATGGGGGAGTGATGGGGCGTGAGGGAGGCGATGGGAGGGGGGCAGGCCGATGGGCGGCGCGGGCGGGGAGGTCCGCTCGCCGGTTCGAGGAGCCCCAAAAATAGAAGAAGAGAGGATGTTGGAAAGGCGACAAATGAAGGAGAGGCTTAACCGCCTGAAAAACTGACCCTGAGCTAGACACTTCGCGCGACATTATTGCGACAGATAACTTAAAACTCGGGAGGGCACGGGCAGGAACTATTTCTCAAGAAAAAGTCGAGCAGAGGGTCGGACGCGAGATCAAATAGCAGGTCAGAAGAGGAAGATAGGACTTCACATCTTGCCATGCAATAGAAGACACCTCCTTATCGCTAGAAACGAAAGGTAGGCGAGCACAAAACGGTTTTACTAGAAAGAAATGTCTGTTACTTCGGTAAGCTAATTGACTCATATGATACCAAATGGCTTAAAGGCCATTTGATTCTTACGGACTTACACATTTAAAAATGCACATTAGTACATAATAAACATGCTCTACAGTTACAATAATAAATAGGAGATCATTCAAAAGAAAAATACATGTTCGCAATGACGGAAAAAGGTTTCTCACATTCTATGACAGGAATGAAAGCGAAGGGAGACAGTGATTGAAAGGACATTCTTACAGCATTTATGTTGTTACATTTATTAACTTCCAAGTTAAGATGGGTTTAAAAGATCAGAAATATACTATCAAGTGATGAATATATATAAAGAGTATAATTGGATCTGGTATCTTCAAATAGCGTGAAAAAAGAAAATTTGACCCCACTTTTAGCATATTCACGAAGGCGCACCAAGGGAGTTTTATTCGTCGTAGTTAAAGATGAAGTTGCAGAAAGGTGACAATTTGATATAATACGTTACAAATAAATTAAGAAATTGTAGCGTGCAGAAGCACCCGCAACACGCTGCGAATTTCCATGGTCATAAATCGTACATAACTCGGCAAAATGCATTTTAGACCCTCAATACCTGATTTTCTTTATTTCCTTGGCGGGAACCCGAGGTTTCGTCTTCTGTCCCAATGATTTATAAATAGAGAGTACTTTCTATTACGTTGTCATTTCTACGTTTAGAGTTAACAAGAAAGATTCTTTATTCACTGTGTATGTGAAAAGCATAGATTTAAGCAGTAACAATATAAATAGTAAATAATAGAATAATATTACTACTTGTTACTAACTAATTGTACTAATTTTTGGCCCATGTACTCTTCGACAATAGAACTCGCATGAAGTTAAAAATTAAAATTTATGAATTGCCGGTCAATTTTTGCCACTGAGCGACTACTAGTAGTAATAAGGATACAATTATTTGACGTTTTGAAGCGTAAAACTTCTTATTTTAAGAAAAGCTTTCAATAACTTTTTTATTAAACGTTGTAGCTTAAATCAATAAACTATTAAATTAATTTAAAATTTTGAACAAATCGATTTTCAGTTTTTGCGTGGGCTTTTTTGTTGAAATATGGATTTTTTTTATTTGAATAATTTTTGTTCTTTCGGGGAAGCGTTGTTCGCTCGCCTATGCACGACGAGTTCGATAAGTTAACTGCGTGTTACTCTTCCTTGAATTTGAAACCCAACACATTATTAAATAATGTTTAAGTCGTGTCAAAATCAGTATTTCATTTTGTAGGAAGTTTTTGTTGTGTTCCCTGATAGATATTAAAATGTATTAATCGGTGACCATATTTGTAACCTCTTATTTACTATGAATTCATAAGGCGATACATGATAGCTTCAGTTCTGGGAGTTATCAATTTGTTAAAGTATAACATAAGGTATGAACCTTTATATGTAATTGAGCTACAAATGGTTGAACATTTATTTTGCTCCATACTATAAACATACTTGCAGATACACACCATAGTAGCTTCCTTTGAAATTTCCTTGGACCGTTTGCAAGTGAAGAAGGTTGAAGTGTTTAGAAGGCAGAAACTGCAGTGTTTAATTTGACGTAACCGTTGCACATAATGCGAGAAGTGCGTGGCTCTAGCTTCTCATTTGCTTTCGTGGCGACACGGAGCTCCGAGATGCGGGAGAGCACCTCTGCCGTCCCTTTGGCCTTAATGAGACCGCCGCCCAGCGGTGGGGGCGCGGAGGGTGAGGAGGGGGGGAGGGGGAGGACTGGGGAGCGGGACGGGTGAGCGGCATGTTCGCCTGCGATGACAAGCCCCGACAAAACGCAGCCCCGAGGGACGCAAGGGACTCCGCGGGAGGCAGCCAACGGCAGCGTGCGCAGCCGAGCGCCACGACGACCCCCACGTGTCGCACGACTCACATTCCTACGACGCAGACTTCACGTACAGCGACAACGCAACGATACGCGTAATAGCGATCCAGTCCGAATGTCATTGTATAGCTTTAGGAGGAATTAGTAGTGATATGACAGGTGCGACGTTGGATTAGTTAGTGATCTTCGCTGATACTGGGAAACGCCAAAAGATGAGCAAGAAAACTGCTTACTATGGTCCGGATTAGAATCACCTGGTGGGCGTGTGGAATGAAAGTGATTGCTACTTATTCCTAGCGGTGCCGAGTGGCTTGCCTCAGGTCTTGTGTTCTCCCACTCGCTGGCGAGATGCGGGGGTGGCCGATCCGTACCATCAAGTTGAGGTTTCCAAACCAGGTATACGTGCGCTCGAGTCCAGGGGCCTGCGCAACAACCCACCCCCTCGTCCGCCGGCCACCACTCCACCCGACCGCGGGAACGACTGACTCGTAAGATGCAATTCCCAGAGAACGTCTCCCGACATAGTGTGGTAGTGAGAGCGCAAATATGTGGCGAATGTGTGTACGTCGAAAGAAAAACAACAAGAAGGATGGAAGGAAACTTATGCGCGACGAGGAATATCGGTGTGCCCGTTTATCAGCTCCGACACTGAACATACACCGCATAGTGAGCACCACACGCGGACACGCGCGTATGCTGTGCTTCAGACGGTTCCGCCTGAAGATAGTGTCTACGTGCAGATCATGCGACCTAAAAAACTCGAGGACCCGCTGAGGTTGTTCACAGAGCGTACGGAAAGTGCGAACATGGAGCGAAATCCTAGCTCCCCGCCGGACAAACGGAGACTATGCATCTCTATCCGGTAAGAGGGCACTCGCCGGAGCGACCATCAGTCGATCCATGTAACCACTTCTCTGTGATGACTGGGTTTATAGCATTAGAAACACACCGGTCCCATGGTGCTTCAAGAACGAGTATTCGAGTAAGAGCGAGCTGAGCCGCAAATTGCATAGAGCTGAGGTGTAGATAGTAAGTCCAGAACAAACTATATAGAGAAAAATCTGGTTCAAGATGACGTCATCTTGGATGCGGACACTGCGAATAACATTCAAAAAGACAAGATACACAATGTTTCAGTTCTGGGAGTGATCTCCTTTAATTTATTCGGACAACAGATAAGATTTTATCCAAGACACTAAAAGTAAATAAAACGGTCCTTGAGACTTCATAAGACAAACCAAAACTTGCAGCGGTGTCCGTTCTATAGATATAGTAATTTTGTTTACAAGCAAACACAGGGGCATATTGGTGTAGATTTTCGTAGCATTGCTAATATGCAAATTTTTTACACATAACAAAATGAACATTTTGGCAAACTCATACTTCCAAATTTACTCGCTTTACTGCTGGCTAATGAACTATACAATCGTGAGAAATATTTGTCTCATTAACAGAAAGTTAATAAGAAATTTTACGTTAATTTCAAAAATGGGAAGCTACCATGATGCTCATCATCTGTGACCCCTAGCGTTCGAACCCTCTAGCGCGAATTCACCCAAGGTTCACGTAATGAGTGTCTTCACAAGATGATGGAAAGAACACTCGCACGAGCATTTTTTGGAAGAAAAAATTTTTTCTCTTTAATTATTTTTTTTACAAACTACTATGTTAATTCGCATGGAGAGTGGCTCAGGGCATCAACAGATGTTCACTGGCGAGCCTTCTGACCGGAAAGTCCTACTTTCGAGTCCGACCGGTGATCAGAATCTTTCGATTGCTTTTGCTATATTGAGGATAATTCTAGCGACCGGACGTGCTACTGATCCGGAAACGCGGAATTTTTGTGCGCTTTTCCCCGACCTCAACACAGGCGAATGCCGAGCAAGTAGAAGCAAAATCATACCCAAACAAACATGCCCCCCAATTTTGTTTCTGAGTATGTCTTACCCCAATTTTCCTCCACAACTTAAAATCAAAATGATAGGCAATGCGCGTACCTTTACAAACTGTTATAGTCTTCATAAAAGTATTGGCCAGCCAGATTAAGAATAATACAAATGGTTTTTGTCACACATTACAATTTGAGTGGATTATTTTTTAAAAAAATCCTATGTGAGCCCCTCGGCAACCGAGTTTTGATAAAAATGAGTAAAAAATAAATTAAATAACTGCAAATAGATTGATCTAGTATTATTACAAAATAGAAGGTTGATAACACATATACATAAGAAAATTGTGTTAGAGAGGGTTCTTTTACATAGTCTAGGATATATTCGTAGGTTGGACGAGAGAACTCACGTATATGTGTTAAGAAGCTATTTATAAATCCGCCAACGCACATCTCTACAGACTCATACGGCAGCCTCAGCCGAGGCCTCTAAAATGAAACCCTGCAACAAGCCCTGCCGCATCTTCGTTTCACGCTGTCAGAAAGGTAATTCTCGGGAGAACCTTCAATCGGAAGAGGACAGAAGACGTGTTCCATTCTCGCCCGAGGAGTGGGAATCTTCTTTGGTTCGCGTTTGCGTTTAACATCAGAATTCTCTAAACTCCTCTGGTGGCTTACTCTGGATTAAATGCCGAAAATGTTTCTTGTCTTCCTTCTTCTTTCTTTCTTGCTTCCCTCTCGAATTAATAGGCTTCAGAGCAGGCTCTTGCCCTTTTTTTACTTAACCTCTATCATATAATGGAGAGCCAAAAACCTTATTATGTTTTTACGTTTTACAAGCGGAAACGTGGGGCGCCAGTTTGGAATTTTTGGGAGCTCGCTTTCGGCCACCATCGTGTTCTATATTTTCCAAACGCCCCATAACAATCTTCACAAAGCCCGTACAAGAAGAAATGACAGTTACCCTACATCAATATTATGGCGTAGATGTCACCTTCAAAAGTAATGTAATGGTTAGAAGGATTACGATATAATTTCAAAATCAAGCAACTTTGAATAATAACTTGAAGCAAGCTTTGCTCTTCACTGCATTAATGGCGCAGACTGGACGAGGCAAAAGTAAAGATGAGGACCCTACCACATGACTGGCGGCAGTCTGCAGAAGAACTTCAATTTTAGTGACGTGCTTAGCACTCAATAGAGCAGGCAAATCGAGGGGCTCGCATTAGAACCGGCGTCATGGGGGGGGGGGGTCGGTTTCCCACCAGCTGAGGTGGCGCAGGGCATCAACTGCAGTGCCTCTGACACGGAGGTCATAGTTTCGAGTCCCGACGATGGCAGAACTTCTGACACTAGCTAGGTCGAACGCAGTCGTTGTCAGGAGGAGAATTCTAGCGGTCCGGTGCTCTTATCAGTAGTTTTCACCTGGGGTGATCGAAAAAAATCACGGAAAACTACTGATTAGCGCAGCCGGCCGCTAAAATTCTCCTCCAGTCAGGTAAAACATGTGCTACACTTACGGGACTATCAGTTGAAGCGTCCGGAAACACCAATCAATTGTTCATATTGTGTTTTATTTATTTACGAATATAATGAGTCAAATGCAAATGGAAAGAGGCAGAGTGGCTGTGCGGGGTGATGGGGGGTGAGGGGGTGAGGGGGAGCGATGGAGGGGGCAGCCGTGGGCGCCGCGGGCGGGGAGTCCGCGCGGTCGAGAGCCAAGAAAAGAGGATGTGGAGGCGACAAATGAAGGAGGGGCTTAACCTCTGAAAAACGACCCTCGAGCAGACACTTCGCGAACATTATTTGCGACAGATAATTAAAAATTGGGAGGACAGGGAGAATATTTCAAGAAAAATCGAGCAGAGGGTCGGACGCCAGAATCGCAGGTCAGAAGAGGAAGATAGACTCATCTGCCATGCAATAGAAGACACCCCTTACGCTAGAAGAAAGGTGGGAGCACAAACGGTTTTACTAAGAAAGAAATGTCTTTCTTCGTAATTTGATATTACTATCAAATGGCTAAGGCCATTTGATCTTACGACTTACCACATTTAAAATTCACACTTAGTACATAATAAACATGCTCTACAGTACATAATAAATAGGAGATCATTCAAAGAAAATACATGTTCGCAATGACGGGAAAAGGTTTCTCACATTTATGACAGGAATGAAAGCGAAGGGGAGACAGTTGATTGAAAGGAACATTCTTACAGCATTTATGTGATTACATTTATTAACTTCAAGTTAAAGATGGGTTTAAAAGAATCAGAAATATACTATCAAGTGATAATATAAAAGAGTAATAAATGATCTATATCTCAATACGTGAAAAAAGAAAATTTGTACCCAATTTTAGCATATTACGCGCACCAAGGAGAGTTTAATTCGTCGTAGTTAAAGATGAAGTGCAGAAAGGTGAAATTTGTATATAATACGTTACAAATAAATTAAGAAATTTAGCGTGCAGATGCAACCCGCAACACGCTGCGACATTTCCATGGTATATCGTACATAACTCGGAAAATGCATTTTAGACCCTCAATACCTGATTTTCTTATTTCCTTGGGGACCCGAGTTTCGTCTTCTGTTCCCTGATTTATAAATAGAGATACTTTTATACGTTTGTCATTTCTAGTTTAGAGTTTAACAGAAAGATTCTTTACTCACTGTGTATGTGAAAAGCATAATTTAAGCAGTAACAATAGTAATAATAATAATTTTACTACTGTTACTACTAATGTACTAATTTTTGCCCATGTACTCTTCGACAATAGAACTCGCATGACGTTAAAAATTAAATTTAATGAATTGCGGTCAAATTTTTGCCACTGAGCGACTACTAGTAGTTAATAAGGATACAATTATTTGACGTTTTTGAAGCTAAACTTCTTATTTAAGAAAGCTTTCAATTACTTTTTTATTAAACGTGTAGCTTAAATCAATAAAAATTAAATTAAATTAAAATTTTTGACAAAATCATTTTCATTTTTGCGTGCTTTTTCGTTTGAATTGATTTTTTTTATTGAATAATTTTTGTTTTTCGGGAAGGTTGTTGCGCCTATGCAGACGTAGTTGATAAGTTAACTGCGTGTTACTCTTTACTTGAATTTGAAACCCAACATTATTGAATATGTTTTAAGTCGTGTAAATAGTATTTCATTTTGTAGGAAGTTTTTGTTGTGTTCCTGATAGAATATTAAAATGTTAATAGGTGACATATTTGTAACCTTATTTATATGAATTCATAAGGCGATACATTGAATAGCCTTCAGTTCTGGATGTTCAATTTGTAAGTATAACATAAGTATAACCTTTATATGTTTAATGAGCTACAAATGTTGAAATTTATTGCTCCAACTATAAAAATACTTGCAGATACACACCATAGTAGCTTCTTTGAAATTTCCTTGGACGTTTGCAAGTGAAGAAGGTTGAAGTGTTAGAAGGGCAGAAACTGCAGTGTTATAATTTGACGTAACCGTTGCACATAATGCGAGAAAGTGCGTGCTCTAGCTTTCATTGCTTCGTTGGCGACAACGGAGCTCCGAGATGCGGGAGAGCACCTCTGCCGTCCCTTTGGCCTTAATGAGACCGCCGCCACGGCGCGGGTGGGGGCGGGGGAGGACGGTGGAGGGGACGGGTGGCGGGATGTCGCTGCGGATGACAAGCCCCGACAAACGCAGCCCCGAGGGACGCAAGGGACTCCGCGGGAGGCAGCCAACGGGCAGCGTGCGGCAGCCGACGCCACGACGACCTCCACTGTCGCACGACTCACATTCCTACGACGCAGAGGCAGCGAACAATACAAGATACAAATTTATACTGAATTACTATTGATTGATGATTGATTGTCAGTGAATCGGGGAGCGGCAACTGCTAAGGTCATTAGTCCCGTGAGTGTAATGCGTGTGTTTTTCCTCGTGAGATGGCGGTAGTTTTCTCCCACTCGCTGGCGAGATCGGGTGGTGCCGACCTACCATCAGTGAGGTTTTCCACAACCAGGTATCTCCTACCAGAGGCGCACCACCCCAGACGGGACAAGCTCGTAGCTTCCGACCGGTCTTCCGACATGTGTGGTAGTGGAGTGCATATGTGTGCGTGCGTGGTAAAGATACAACAAGGAAGGGGAAGGAAAGATCGCGCGCGGTCCGTGGCCCGTTTGTTAGGGTCGTGCTCCGGCATTCGCCTGGTGTTGATAAGAGAAACCACGGACAGCTACCGATCGGAGCAGCCGGCCGCTAGAATTCTACTGCAGACTGCGACTAAACTCGACCTAGATTACAAGCTAGTGTAGAAATTCCTGACCCGGCCGACGTTTGGACCTAGGACTTCCCTGCAGCTACAAAGTTGCACTGCAGCAGTTGATGCCCTGAACCACCTCTGTGATACTGGGTCTTATATGAAACAACAGAGGTAGTGTATCAACAGCGATCATCAGAGTCCCCAACATTTAGAGAAAATCTGTGTAAGATGCGGACACTGAGTTACGTCAGAATACAAAAATAATGTTTCAGTTCTGGCTATCTCCTTTATTTATTGACAACAGATAAAGTTTATCAAGAACACAAAATATACATAATGAGACCTTTCATAAGCACACTTCTACTCGTGCGTTTATACGAGTATAGTAATTTGTTTACAAGCAAAACACATGCAATATTGTGTAGATTTTCGTAGCATTTGTAATATGTAAACATTTTTATACATAACAAAACATTTTGCAACTCATCACTTCCAAATTTACTCTTACCTGTCTAAATATTAACGAAAAATATTTTGTTCATAACAGAAAGTTAATAAGAATTTTCAAATTTAAATGGACTACAATGCTCATCCACGTGACCCCTAGCGTAACGACCTCTAGCGCGATCACCCAAGGGTTCACGTAATGAGTGTCTTCAAATGATGGAAAAGAAACTCGCACTGCATTTTTTGAAGAAAAATGTTTTTTTTATTACTACTAATGTTAAATTTCGCATCGGGAGAGGTGGTTCAGGGCATCAACAGATGTCACTGCAAAGCCTCTGATCGGAAAGTCCTACTTTCGAGTCCCGACGGTGATAGAATTTTCGTTTTCTTTTGCTATATTGAGGATAATTCTAGCGGCCGGCTGCTAGATCGGTAATTTTTTGTGGTTTCCCCGATCAACACCAGGCGAATGCCCGAGCAGTAGAGGAAAATACCCAAACCCATGCCCCCATTTTGTTTTGAGTATGTTTAACCCCAATTTTCTCCACAATTAAATCAAAATATAGGCAATGCATACCTTACAAACTTTATATTCTTCTTAAAAGTATTGGCCAAGCAGATTAAGAATAATATATTTTTTGTATACATTATATTTGGTGGATATTTAAAAAAAATCCTATGTGAGCCCCTCGGCAACCGAGTTTTGATAAAAATGAGTAAAAAATAAATTAAATAACTGCAAATAGATTGATCTAGTATTATTACAAAATAGAAGGTTGATAACACATATACATAAGAAAATTGTGTTAGAGAGGGTTCTTTTACATAGTCTAGGATATATTCGTAGGTTGGACGAGAGAACTCACGTATATGTGTTAAGAAGCTATTTATAAATCCGCCAACGCACATCTCTACAGACTCATACGGCAGCCTCAGCCGAGGCCGTCTAAAAATGAAACCCTGCAAAACAAGCACTCCGCATCTTCGTTACCTGGCAGGGAAGGTATCTCCGGGAGAACTTCCAATTCGGAAGAGACAGAAGACATGTTCCATTCCTCGCCCGAGGGGGAATCTTCTTTTTGCTTTTCGTTTAACATCAGAATTCTCTCAAATCTCTCTCTTGGTGGCTTCTCTGGGATTAAATTCCGAAAATGTTTCTTGTCTTCCTTCTTCTTTCTATTCTTGCTTCCCTCTCGAATTTAATAGGCTTCAGAGCAGGCTCTTGCTTTTTATTAACCTCCTATCGTATAAGAGAGCCAAAAACCTTATTTGTTTTTATTTTACAAGACGGAAAATTGGGGGCCCGTATTTGGAAACTTTTGGGGAGCTCGGGTTTGACACCAACATGCTTGTATTTCAAACACCAATAACATTTTTACAAGGCAATTAAAATAAATTACATTACCCCACATCAATAGACAGTAATGACCCTTCCAAATAATGTAATGGTTAGAAGGATTACCGATAAAGTATCGAAATCAAGCAACTGTGAATAAGCACTTTAAGAATCTTTGCTCTTCACTGTTCGCATCAATGGCCGACTGACGGGCAACAAGTGAAGATGAGGAATTGAATTGAATTGTAGCCTTATTTTACGTGGCGAGACTCAGGTCATGAGGCCTGCTCTTCCGTCTGACCACGCAAATTTCTTCACCAACTAGCAGAGAAAGGAGGTATTTCTTGGGCGAGAAACAGACGATTTGAATTTAGCTCAGAGGTGTCATTTAGGCTTGAGGATCTTTTACATGCAAGTAAATCTACGAACATGGGACAGCCGGCTTTACTTCCCCTCCGAAGGAAGGCGTACGAAGAATTTTTTCGCCCTTAAAAATCCACGGCTTCGATCGGGTTTGAACCCGCCAACTTGGGTACAAGAGTCCGATACGCCATCGGACCATCACCGCCGCTACGCAAGACACTATCAATTGCCGGGGCTGCGGTCTGGCAAAGAACTTCAATTTTAGTACGTTTCCAATATGCAACAGCACTTAATAGAGCAGCAAATCGAGAGGCTTGCATTAGGAGTCGGGCCTGGGTTTGGGTTTGGGTTTGGGTTCTTTCATATATCCTAACAAACTGGCCACCGACCGCGAGCGACCATTCTCTTTCTTTCGTCTCCCCTCACCTGCACACACTCACACTAGCATGCACTACACTACCACACATGTCGGTAGATCAGTCGAAAGATTGGTCGGGAGGTTATAGCTTATCCCGGCTGGGGCGGTGCCCCGCTGGTACGAGATACCTGGATGGGGAAAACTCCACTAGCCGACAATAGATTGGCGCTGGATCTCGCCATGCAGAAGGGAAAGACCACCGCAACCTCCCGAGGAGTAAACATGCTCTACACTTACGGAACTAATGACCTTAGTAGTTGATACGCCCAGCCACACTAACAACCAACCACCGAAGTTAAATTTCGTCTTCTCACATTGAAGGGTTACACCAAAGGTCAAAATAAATCTGATTTGTAAATGAAAGGAAGTAATTCTGATTAATCTGAATAAACGTTATGTTTGTAGAAAGATACTAGGTTGAACTTTGATTTGACATCCGACACCATAACAAAATTTCCTGCAAGAATGAAACGTATTTCGAAAGAAAAGTAAGCAATGTAGTAAGTAATGGAGTGGGATAAATGATGTTCTTTCAACAGAAAACTCTCTGTGCTTTCTAAAGGACGTAACATTCAGTCAAGCCGAACCGGTTTGCGACGAAGTGCACATTCTCTGACATCTCAACAGGAAAGGAAAAAACACCACTTCGCGCTTTGCGGCCTTCGCGCTCGTCACTTGTTTCCGATGGAACGTCCTGTGTTGCGAACGCACTTAACTCTTCCCCTCCTCTTCTTGTCTTCCACTTCGCTGAAACTCAAGTGCGAGGGACCGCGCGGGCGGTGAGGCGAAGTCCAGATATTGCTCCCCCCTCCTCCCCCCTCCTCCTCCCTCTTCCCCCTCTCCCCCCTCCGCCCCGAAAAGTAGCACGTGACGTCTGCGACGGAGTCAGGGGACGGCCTTCTTTTGTTGCCCGTTAGTTCGAGAAACAGCCGCTCCGTATCGCAATGAAGGTAGCCGAGTTCTCACGTTTTACTTCCACTGAAATGATTTTGCTTTTATTGAATGTGCTCGAGTACATTTATGTTTTTTCGTTTGTCTGCAGTGTAAAGGTAGATACAATTTGCAAAAACCAATTACGTAAAAGACAAACGCTGCGACAAGATACCTTTGTGGATGTTATCAAAAAGTTTGCATTATGTTTGCATATATCCAGTACCGACTATATATACGTTTTCTCGTGAAGATAGTAATAGTTTGGAAATAATAGATCTTGAGGTTTTTAGGGTCATATGTTTTTAAATTTTTTAAATATCATAGTTTACATTAAAATTAAGACTATTCTGTAATGTAAATACGAACAGACACCTGTGTGAAGCTTATTTAAAATATTGTTTATACATGTTTATTACAAAATTTGATTCGAGTTCATTTGTTGCGTAAATATATCTACTTGCAAAGGAATTTCAAAATAAAAATGCGGTTTATATACAAACAATGCACCTACACAAGTTTGAAGGAATAAATGTTATTAAAAATTTAATCACTTTTTATGGTTAACTCAAATACTGGTTGCGAAAGTATGATATCTTAATACTAAGAACTCATGTTTCTGTTGTTGTGTGACAAAGAAGAGTTTGAAACATAAAAGAGATTGCTCAAATAACCAAAGAAAAAAAGTGGGGCTAACGACTTCAAAAAAACCTTTTTTCAATACTTCGATACCACAGCAAATCGATGTTACTGAAAGTCACCAATTTTGCTATTCGTGACGACAGCATGTTAACAATGGTAGGGCGGAAGGAGATGGAATCATGATAGCAATAGGGTGGAGCCTATTGCTATTGGTAGATGAAATTCACATTGTTGATCTTCTGCGTTGGCACGAGCCAATAATCCAGATACACGCGCCCTGTTACGGAATTATCACAGAAGAAAAAGGGTCAGTAAGGTCCAAACTGCGAGACTGCCCAAAACACATTAACTTTTGATGTATTTCTGATGTGCTGCACGCTAGCCGGAGGATACTCTGTCCCCGGGATTTGCACACACTGCAAGTTCATTGTGCCATTCACAAAAATATGTTACATCGCCACTAATAAAGTTTCGCCCAAAACCCATCCTCTTGCGTAAGTTGTAACGGATAGAAATTCGAATCGTCTGGGCTTCGGAAGTCAGAGATTGAGGGAACTGCAAGCAGTAAGGCGCCTGCTTCAGTCGTTTTCATAAGATCTTCCAAAAAATCGGCTGTGGAATGGTCAGCTGTCTTCTTCCTCTGTTCGTTGGTTTCCGGGTAGAACTCGTCTGCACAGACTCAACTATTTATTCCGTCACTGTTGGTCGAATCGTTAATTTCTCCATTTCGGAGCTGTAAACTGCGCATAGTGTTGCCGAGTGGAGTTTGCACGTAGATCTTTGACGAATTTCGATCAGAAAGGTCGTTGCACATAAATAAATAAAACTCACACGCAACATAAGCTTCCTCGCCGCTCGTCGCCATTTTGAAAGTTAGCTGTTGCGCTCTCGTACCAGAAATGTCAACCCGGATACAACAGACGAAACCTTTATGAATTATTTTGATGTGACTGTGAGTTCGATGGCAATGTGTCAAATAATGCAGCTGCAACGTATTTATGAAATCGCTTGAATAATTAAAATAATTCTATTCTTCGACGGCTGTCGTGCGAAATCACGAAGGTCTGATCAGTTACTTATTATTTACTTATTTAATCATTTTGTTACATTTTATTCATTAACTTATTTATTTATAAGTGGAAAGTGACTTCTAAAGTCCCGTAAGTGTATTGCTTGTTTTTGTCGCGGGATGATCTACCCCCGCTGGCTGGTGAGATCCGGGCCGACCTACACGTCGGGTGACGGGTTTTCCCCAACCAGGTATCCCCCTCCAGCGCAGCACCACCGATCGATGAAAGTACGGACAACTATCGATCCGAGCGGCCGGCCGCTAGAATTCTCCAGCAGACAGCGATTGAAGTCGGCGTAGCTATGTGGCTAATGTGGGAAACCCTCCCACTGCCGGGAGTGGAAGCTGGGACCTCCCATTGAGAGCCACTGCAGTGCCATCAATCGGCGCCCTCCACGCCGCCGACGCGGCGGCGTGTGTCTGTTCAGAGGCCGACGTGTATGTGTGTGAGCCAGAGCGCCGCCTGCGTGGGCGGCGTGACGTCCCCGCGGTCACTCGCCCCCCCCCCTCCCCCAGGCCACGCGCGCGCTCTCTGCTGCGCTGGCTGCGGAACGAACGGCGCGCACGTGCCCTCGCGAACCTGGCCACCGCTTTCACGACCACTCCCGCCCACCCCCCGGCGCAAATCAGGGCCCGGAGTCCGACGAGCGTAAATGTCTTCGAAATTGACCTATTAAATTGGTTACAAGAGGAAAATGACTTAAACGGCTTAAACTATGACTTATTAATAAGAGGAAAACCACCTACAAAATGATTTAAAATAGGAAAATAACCTAAAAATCACTTAAACTTAATGGGGGAAATAACTTAATCTCAAACAAAAAATTCAAATTAAAAATTTGTAAGAAAATATTTATTTATTCAATTAAGTTTCATTGGTGGTTAAATATAAAATTATATTTAATTTTAAGTCTTTATTTTTGGAGGAATTGTAATGCTTAGTTTCGATCGCCCAAGCGACAATTTGAAAGGCCGAGGAAGTTACCGAAGATCCCTGTAATTTTGAGTTAGAAGAACAGAGTCCTTTGCAGTTGAAAATTTCGTCTTTCCCGATAACGACTTTCTTTTCGTGTGGCATTGAAAATGCATAAAACATTCACTAACGAAAAAAAAGAGAACGGTACAAAATGCATAAAAATGAGAAAAAAAGTGACCCCAAAACTATTCTTTTTCATCACCTATATGTTGTGATAAACATTGATTCTACGCGCTAAAGTCACATTCACGAAATTAATTTATTTGATTAATTTATTTATCTTTAACGTAAGACTGAACACAAAGAAACAAAACACAAATGACGTATTAACAGCGCAATGGCTGACTCCATGCAGAGAAACACGAGTGCAAGAATAACGAGTGAAGAGAACATTAAAAACTCGTGACGGTCGAAAACCTTTTCCTCCTCTTTGTCTTCTCAAATGCAGAGTTAGAATATGCAAATGATTTTAAGAAATTTATCACTTGGGGCTGGTCGCTGTTGCGTTGACCACAATCGCCCTAGGCTGCCTGCACGGAGAGAATCACCATAAATCGATGGTGACACCATATCACATACTTTCTCTCATTATTTCAAAATTTGCAACTTAACAAAAATTCAGAGAGTTCAACGAAGATGCGATCTGTACCATTTTCTTAAGAGTTTCTTTATGATATCCAAGGACAAATGGTGTCAATTACATTATTGTTTCGTCATTTACTAAAGAATTGTAGGATCTAATTCAATTATGGTTATTACAAAGGTTGCTAGAAAAAAATCTCAAATGTATCAGTAATATAATAATGAAACCTTATAAAAATTGTGGACACATTGATTCATAGTTTGTCCTTTAGAATCACATTTTCAGTTTTTATTTCCTTCGTATTTCTAAGTGAACCGAAACTTCCCAGATCATCTATAATACATCGCAAAAAACAAAATAAAAAATAAAAAAACCGTGTAGAGAAAATTAGGTTAAAAAGAGGTCAGCTACAGCTTCTGAAAGAACAAGAAAAAGAAATCCTATTAAATGAAGCCAAGGAAAGCGCACATCTAAAGAAGCCGCAAAGAAGCTTTCGGCGGAGCGACGGGGCCACTTTTGCAGAGACCTCCGGGGCTATTTCACGCCCTCTGGCCCCCGCAGCGCGCTCTTTTCCTGGCGCCCGGGAATCAAATTACGCGAAGTACCCCGCGCATAATATTAAACAAGGAGAAATTTCTACGCAGCAAATTTAATTAACTGTGAAATGCTCCCTCGTTCGCGCACTGAGAACAACCGCAAAACAACGTGGCACGGAAAATTTACGAGAACAATTATCGAGATGTAGTTTTATCAATTTGTTCACCTGTGTAATTTTGATGTGAATATTTACACTATCCACTTGCGTTTAATGTTTATTTTATTTTTATTGCTACTTTGTTTGAATAATTTTGCTGAACGCTGCACTTATGGTATATGCACAAAAGCACAGTTTCCACCTATTGTAATGAAGGTACTAAAACTTCTCATTTTATTATAGAAGGAAATTACACACGGCAAGAATGCTTCTGGTCACATAATGTTTTCTTTAAACCAACACAATCAAATATTTGCTACTTCAGCCACGATCTAAAGTGTTTGTTTTCGAACTTTCTTGCAGTTCCTGGGTATTAAAAGAAACCCCAGCAGTTTTCAAAAGGTCGGAGGCTGGAAAAGTTTCCTTCCAATTTCTGTACGCATTGAAAATTAGGAATTAAGATATTAAAGAGGATTTTATGTATTTGAAAAGATGTGGAAGCAGTACCGGTAGTGACAGAGGAAGTGACGACGGCAGAAACAGAAGCAACAGAGGTAGGAGGTGCAGTATGTGTGGAGAAGTAGTAATAGAAAAAATAGTCGTACAGTAATACCTCTTTAAGACGGAAACCTGCCTTCTTGGAGAAACAATCACAGAACGAAACGATTTTATACGTGAAAATTCCTTCTATAAGTCGGAATCCTGTCTCATACGGAAACGGAATGTCTTTTAGAGAACGTAAGAGTTTACCTGGCAAAGTAGGACATTTATTTTTAAATTTTTGACACTTTCTTTACAATAATGCGAAGGGTCACGGCCTGAGACAGTAGAGTGAACCACGAGTTTTCCTCTTGCACTTGCTTTCGGGGAATCTTTGATGAACTCGACGAATGTTTCACTGCGGGTTTCTCACGTTTTGGCGTGATTTTCAAGGTCGTAACCAGCCAAATT
Source organism: Gryllus bimaculatus (assembly GCA_017312745.1). Lineage (NCBI taxonomy): Eukaryota > Metazoa > Arthropoda > Insecta > Orthoptera > Gryllidae > Gryllus > Gryllus bimaculatus. The sequence continues at coordinate 427,733 of BOPP01000054.1, read as the reverse complement.
ACGTTGCTGACGCTGCGAATCCTTAATGTTGATCGTCCGTACTCCATTCAATTCTTTCAAATGCGTCACCTGCATTTCCTTAAATGTACAATGGGATTCCGAAACCGCTGCCTCGCCCTCCTAGCGCAGGAGTTGTGTTGACAAGGTGTAGAAAATACAATTTAGTGCTGTGTAGGTAAGCTGTGTCGTAGTGTGTCCAAATGTCTATAAAGCGTATGTACCAATCCTTTCAGCTATAGAAGAACATACTTGTCCTACATTTTCACTGTGTTTCGCTACTGAGTTTTTATCTCGTGCAATATTTTCACTGTTAAATTTTGCTTTTCATTGTTAAATTTCCTTTAGTTTGTTTCACCAAATTATTATATGGAAACTAAAATACGTAAGTGCTGCACCCGTGAAAAGATGGCATGTCATTAGAATCCGAGTCCTGCTTATTTGCATCAGAGTTTTTGTTCTTTTCTTGGCGAGTAGTGGTAGCCGCCGTTTTCCACCTCCCATTGCCAGCTTTCGCTCTCCTGCACGCCGGAGCGGAGGCGCTCCTTCGTGGAAATCTGCGACACGGCTGCCTGGCCCTATCCTCCCCTCCCCTCCCCACCGCTCACCGCCTTCGGACACCACCGCCCACTGACCCACCCATCCACCCACCCACCCGGCGTTGCACGTTCCACAACCCCTTCCTCATATTTCGTTGTGGATTACTGTCCTGAAATTAATTCATTTTGGAGGACCTGGTAGATGATAAATTCATACTATGAGGATTGGTCAAATGAAAACGACACAGATGAGGGAAAAATAAGTTTTTTGTTATTTAAAAAGTAATCGCCAAACTATTCATAAATGTATCCCTCTGTGAGACAAGATGGCCATCGTCTTCCTAGAAACACATTTGCCTACGACCAATGGTGGCACCTTGGGGTACACCTCTTCGTCCGAGGCAAATCGACAGCCAGAGAGGTTTCTGAAGACGACCATGATCTTTTATCCGTCGATTCACTGAGGACTATACCTTAAGGCACTTGAGGCACTGCACTTCTGGAGAAATTATTATTCACTACGTTTTTTACAATTAATAGAACTTTTGAAAACACAAACCTTGTTGATGCGTCAACTTCATTTTGCATAAACTATACCCTAAATATGTAAAACTTTCGCTTTACCGAGTGAAAAGTTGACAATTGAAAACAAAAGCAAAACAACCCCGTATTTCCCACCACTTAGCCCTGCTGCACGTACACCAAGGGTAGAGAGAGAGAGAGAAAACAGTATTTTTATGTTTGTGACTTTCGAAATTCACATCTAAATTAATTTCATTTACGCATTTTTAAACGCAAGCATAGGCAAATGCATTTTTTTATTCGTAATTTCCAGCTGAAGACTTCTGATTCCGCGAGCAATGCCGCAAACGACAAGTGCAATTAAAAATCGCGGCCCCCTTATAATGAAAGGAAAGCGTCCCTGAGCGAAGACACCAGACTTTCATTGCGCGCTTTTCCATGGATCCCTAATGACCTCAGAACGACATTTCCGCGTAAACCGTAAGAACAACTCCTACACAAACGTAGAATTATGTAAAATACTGCTCCTTTTTCACCGAGATTTTCTCTCTGCGAGACGCGAATGTGCCATTCACTTTTTTGAACCCGGGAGCGCATTGCAAGAAGTCACTTCAAAGCCGTGCTACAACCCACGCGCTGAAGCTTTGCTTGAAGGCTGTCCGAGGCGCATCAATCAAATGCCCCGAGCCTCTTCCCGTCAACCGTTCGACGGCTACTCGGCTGCCGTTGGTGCCACTGCCAATCGAGTCGCTTTCGACGAGGTTCAGCCCGGCTACAGTTGAAAACGCACAGAGGGAATGAAAAGAGAATGTAAACCTAACACAAATTAGTGATGCTACAACAGCACTTAATTTCTCGCATTCTTTCCACTTTTGCAATTTTCAAAAATTCAAAAATTTAACGAAATGAAACCTGTGCTTTTTTAACGTCTTTTATATATTAATTGTCTTATCTTAATATATTGTCTTGTATATTAATTGTCTTAAATGTCTTTAAATAAATTTAAAGAAAAATTTAGGAGTCATTTTTGAGAACAAATTGTGAATTGTATTAACTTGAAATAGAAGTTATGCATAAACTACTCGCTTTTACAAATTCTAAAAATCTAAATATTAAGAACAGATTTTGATGAAAAATATCAATCAGCAATATTGTAATTTTGCAATACTAATTTTTTACTATGTATGAAATACAGAGAGTTTATTACAAATGATACCAGTGACCATATGTTATCGCCCGTTGCTACATAATATGCGAAACAAAGTTCGGAGCCGTTTTGGAGAAAATAATCAAAAGTTGCCTATATTACATGCAAAATTACGCAAAAACTACTATTTTCGAAAAATTTTAAACCATATTTTAATTTCCCAGATCTGCCACTGAACAACAGATTTCATTAACGAAAAATTATATTTCATATTGTAGTTGTAAACATGTCTAAAAATTGAAATTTCCAAGATTCCAAAATTCAAAGATTAAAGAAAATGAAATATACGCCATTTATTTAATAGCCTTACGCTTAATCTGAGGAAAATATGTAAAGAAAAAAGCCTTTTTTAAGAAAATTTTGAAAATGTTGACTCTTCTGGTAAAGTACCCCTCAGAATTCTAATACCTATTTCAAACTCGCAAGGTTTTGAGATCGTTTTGATTTTCTGAAACAGGAGACTAATAATCTCGGGTAAAATCATCTGGACGATTTACACGCTGAAGTTGACCACGAAGGTTCTAAAACAAAGCACGAAGTTTGTTTAGAAGTATTCAAGAGTATAAAAGCCAATATACAAGTTGTAAAGTCAACATGGTCATCATTTTCTACTGGGAAACATCAGATCCTTTAGTGTAGGTTCGCAACTTCAGGGTTGACTCTCGAGTTCATTTCCCTACCAACACCGGCACTACCCGTCAGAAGTCGGTTGGCAGGAGTGGAAGTTGGCCTCAACTTTCGATATCAGCGCTTACCTGGCGGCCGCCTGCACTTGGCGCGAGACCAACGCAGATCGGCAACTTGGAAGCGAGCGCCAAGACAGGCGCGTTGGACGGCGGAAAGAGATAAGTAACGGCCCCGCGTCGCTGGAAGGAGTCGAACTCCCAGCGGACAATGCAACACCCTCCCTCGCCAACGCACAGTGACGCAGTGGCGTCATACGGGTGTAATCAGAACACAGGCGAGAGGGGTTTGTAAAAACAGGAGATTTATTCACAATTCTAGACCGTAGTCGCAATTAAACAATTACACTGCTTACAATTAACTACATAAATAGAACCCACTCCTAGGAGAGATAATTTAAGAACGGCTACCACACCGCAACCGATGTTTTCTGTATGAAGCCGCTATACTTTGAGACCGTTTACGCGTCTCGTAAGTCACGACAATGAATTGCCGGCTCATCGCCCTAGTGCACCAACACGCACAGACACGCGCATCACCTGTCGCCGACGCCGCTAGCACAAGAAGACTGGGGCATTGTTCTCCTGGCCGTTATAGAGGCCCGTTGGCGCTACCTGCCGCCCCCATTGCCTCCACCCTACCGCCGCCTTACCACGCCTCGTCCACGGAGAGTCCCAGGGCGTCATCACTCAGCCCTTTGTTAAACATCCGGCGATGCCCGCCGTCTGCTACGTGCTTGTCTGTGTGTGTGTTTCAGCGCGACACGACGCTACACTCTGATCGCCAGCACCGCTCGATGCGACATCTAGCGGCACAACCTCGAAGCACGCGAAATGCTGTGATATATTCCATCATGAAGACAAGAAAGAAAAGAGATAAGAAATAAAACCCTAAGAATATAAAGATACTTTTATAAGCAAAGACCCATTTGACAGCTAGGGCTGGCAACATAACTGAAGGTTCTGAGGTGGTTGTGTCCTTCAGCTCATTTGATTTTTCTTCCTTCATTAGTTCGTTTGCAGTTGGCTAACTTTTAGATGGCTTCGACGCTTCTTTTCGGAATCCGGAATTCGGAATTTTGTCCAACGAAAATATAGTTCGCCACGAGAAATAATTGAAATTAGGAAGTGCAGTGATATTGTGCTCATCTGTAAAAAATCTTTCTTTCGTAAACATTACATTGAATTTACTTTTTGTGTGATAAATGTCGTGTTTATTATAAAAACGTGTCTTGAATGTCACTTATTGGCGCATGTGTTTCCCTCTTCTGTGCCGAAAAGATGGCGAGCTATGATCGAGAACAGGCCGGCCGGCGCTTTGCGTTTTATCAATTTTTTTTTATAATGGCACGGTTGTGAACCTTGAGAAGCCATGATGTCTTAACGGGCGCCGTGTACAAACAAACTACGAAGATGCGTGGCTGAACATCTGTCGCGGCAGAGGGACTTCTCTGAATTTCATGTGATGATATCTTGTTTAGGGAACTGTGATTTTGGATAGTTCTTCCGCGGATTTGTCTATATAAGCGCACTTTTTCTTGACACTCTGCAGAGGGGTGTGCGTGGAGAGGCGGGTTTTGTCAACGTCACAGCGCCGAGTTCCAACATCCAACAAAATGGACGTTTGAGCCAAGTCAGTGCCGTGGCGAACAGTGTGTAGTTAGTGAAGTGCGAATGAATGGGAAGAATTAATGGTTATGAATATAATGAAACAAGTATGAATGCTGTGTGAATGTAGCGAAAAACAAGAAAAAAATCTCGTCCGTACAATAACAAACTGCGTAGAATTATAGTATTAACAAAACTGATCTTAGTGTAAGTTAGTAATACCAAAGTGCATGTGAGTTAACTTTAGGAGTAGTAAAAAAGCGCCTCCTCTACCTGCTTAAGCCGCAAGGTAGCAGTTTAATGTAAATAATTTGAAGTAAATAAATTTACCCCTCTCCACAGAGTTACTGTGGAGGGAACAAGAGAAAAAAAACATCAAGTGGATGAAGATCACAGCCACATCACCGCATAAAAACATGCACTACAATTACGGGGCTAATGACCTTAGCAGATTACGTGCCCGGAATTTTTAATCAATGAATGAATGATTCAATGAATCAATTCAGCTGAGAACTTATCATTTCTCCCTCCTCAACAGCTCACTGACACACACATTGGAACATGCACAACGTAGTTGCACTGTCTCCAGAACAGAACTCCCCGGAACTTTATGGCCAACTTTCAAGAAGATCGGGAGAAACTTCTGAAGATATGGCGACATAATATAATACGGCGAAGGAAGTTACCATTCCCTAAGTGAGATTGTGATATTAAATGAACGTTACTTTGCAGTGGAACATTTCTTTGCATCACATTACTTTCCACACATTACTATATCGAGGTTGCAGTGGTTGCGTAGAAGATATTTCAAATGACAAATTACGTTTTCTCAACACACTCGCCTTTTGGACATTGCCGTAAAATTTGTTTCTTCTATTACATTTCTTTTATTTCTACATCATATTATCATTTATATTTCGTAATATTTATAAATGTTGTTTTGAATAAAAAATAATGCATTTTATTTTTCAGTTTTAATTTGGATTTATCGAATTTGGCAGTTACTTAGCTGCATCCATTAAATGAAACTGCATACGTGGCGGTGATTTGTAAAGTATTGTTTGTTTTCTATTGATAATCTCTTTTGATCGAAAATAAAAAGAGAAACCTTCCAGTCAGCGTGAACATTACAAAAAAAATATATAGCATATTCCCTTTTTAAGTATATTTTATTATCTCCCCTCACCTCGTAAGTAGTAAAGAGAAAGTATTGTAAGAGTGATCGGCGATTTTTCGATTATTTTCCGTTTCTGGAAACAAAAAGTGAATATATCTGGTTTCTACACGTAATAAAATGTCTTCCTGTAAAAAGTTGTGCAGTTAGAATCCGTATTTTATAGGTAACTGATACAGAAACTTCGATTGACTACAAACGTCTGTCCCTCCGTCCGTCCGTCCGTTCTTCCGGCCGGCCGTCTGTCCGTCTGCCTGTGGCCAACGCTTTCAGACCATTTTCTCCAAAATTGATATTCCCCAATCGCTCTGCACGAACACGAGTTTCTGCGAGTTTGTAGCAAACAATTTGCAGTTTTGGAGGTAATTTACACGAAGTTTCAAAATTTGCTCAAAAATTACCCCAATTTTTTTTATATAACTTTGTTCTCGGACAATGAAAAGAGTGCTTAAAAATATGGTAAGATCTTTTTTTCATTAAAATCGCTGATTTTTCAAAAATTGCAAAAGGTAAGAACTTTTTCGGCGAATTTTACAACTACGATAATGATGTATTGTTTACAATAAAAGTTGTTGTTCAAAGATAGAGCTTGAAATAACGTCATACAAGTACAAATTTTCAAAAATGTAAATAATTTAATGCGAAGTCTTTTTTAAACAAGTATTTTATCAAAACGACACCCATATTTTAAAATTTTTGTTCTTCTTTGTACCAAATGACTGTAAATAGTGGTGCCTATTTTCAGCTATATTTCTGAATTTTCAAAAATTGCAAAAATTAATACTGCAAAAGCTCAAGATCGATGAAAGATTTTTCTTAAATAAAATTTGTTCCATAAACTTTGATCTTCAAACCATTTTATTAGCCATTTTTTTAAAAACTAGTAGTGTTCGTGTAATTTCTATTTGAAATTAATAGAATGTAAAAAAACACATTTTCTCAAAAACTGTGGTAATTATTTTCTTTAACTTTTTCACGGATAGAGCCAAAGAGACTTAAAAGTGACGCAGATCATATTTTCGTGTAACAGACTGAATTTAGGAAAATTGCAAAAGTTAGGAATATTGCGAGAAAAGTACAAGTAACACCAGTAGTTTTGTTCCTAAAAATTTGATGTTTCGTGAATCAAGATTTTCTTTAAGATACAAAACCGACTTATTTACAGATTTTTCTCTTAGGCAGTGCGCTAAAGTATTTGTTCAAGATAGGATTCTTTCATTTGTTGAATTAAAACGAATATGCTTTACGTCCGAGTGCGTAACCAAAACTTTAAAAAAAAAGAGAATACGTGAATTCTTAATAGCTAGGTTGGTCTGCGTCAGCGGTGAATTAATTTATTGATTGGTTGATTGATTGATCAATGATTCAGGGCCCGTTTACTGACAATATGATTAATCCCATAAGTACAGTGCATGTTTTATCGGGGGTGTTGGCAGAGATCTGCTGGGTAGCGAGATCCGGAGCTGACCTACTGTCGGCTAAAGGCGTTTTCCGCTCAGCCTCAAATTTGGAATGTCGAATTTTAATATTAAAATCCAATATTAGGGCATTACTCACATATGCATGTAAAAACACGGCAAAAACCATTATTGAAAAACTTCAGATTCAACAGAAAACATTCATACGAAAATGTTCGAATGTCCCTTGAGTCATCTCGAACAAGCACATTCAAAAAGAACAATTAAAATCAATCAAAAAATCAATCAAAAAAACTCCAAGTAGAATCCCTAAACGAATACACAAGACTGAAGTGACAAAGTTTTACATTTCTAACCTGTCCTTGTAGCATAAAATTTACAGCGGAGATAACATTAACCAATTTTAAGAGAATGCGTTCTCGATAAGCGAAAGATATGTGATAATAAATAATAAGTGTACAAATGTCTGTTTCAACCCATGAATGTAAATATACTTTTTAATGTATTTAAATAGTATCAGATTATAAGAATGTATGAAAGAGTGCTGTATTTAAATTGTTAAAAATATAGATATGAAACATTGTAATTTATCTAGTAGTAAAAATGAACGAGAGTGAGATTTTCAGCCAGAATGCTAGTGTGAGTACAAAATAGAACTCTACTAACTCCTGAAAGACAGGACGAAACGCTTTTCAAAAAAATTTTAAAAGTTAAATTTCCTAAGCAGTTCGACGCTCCCTTTCTGTACTCAGCAAACGGCGTCGTGTCGAAGAGATTTTTATTGAACGAACTGCGCTCGCGAAACTCCCAAATTTTACGACTGCATTCTCCGAAAGTCAGCTGGTACAACAAAATGGTGGGATTTTACAAGTTCTAGAACGCCCTCTCCAATTTTTCGGAGCAATATAGTTTCGTGCTATGTTCTTCGTACTTTTGTCGTCTTTTATTTTTGTCGTTCGATCTGGCTTGACTTTTTTTCTTTTACTCTTCTTAGGCGTAAAATGTATAGTCATTTGTTCTGGGGTGAAAAAAAGATTGTTGAATTTAATAAAAGAACGTACTCAAGATACAGAAACATCTTTTATGACACTGTTCTTTTTTAGGTATATATGTTTGAGTATTTTCGTATCTACAAGGTAGTACCAATACAATTTGCGTTTTACTGATCCGTTATTGCTTGTTATTGCCTTCGATATGAAACTACATATTCACTGCATAACTTACCGGGACCCGGAGGATCTTGATGACGAGGGAAATATGAAAACTGTTGGATGATGCTACATGTTCTCTTACGGAAGAAATTATGATAGGAAATATGAAATGACAAACCGAGTCAATTTAATTAGTTAATATGATTGGCTAAAAGTATGTAAAGAATTAAACCATGTATCACTAACTGGTTATATTATGATTTCTGGTGTCAAAAGGCCCTGTGTCTTTTTGGCGCCACTCCATAATTAGAAGCCTTATAATGTCTTGGTGCATAAATAACTATTCTACTACCTGTGACAGAATTGTAATTTATGCAAAAAGTTTATAGAGTTAAACTTTATTGCACGAGTACGCGTTTTGAAAACGAGCGTCGTTAGAAGAGAATTTTCTAATTTGTACGATTGTAATAAACTAACATAAACGAGTTGCATATGCTACACACCCGCACGCGCGCGCACACACGCACACACAAGCACACACACACTCAATTTTTATGAAAAAATATTTCGCACAATATTATGTCACGTTCCTAATGCCTTATGTGGCTCAGGGCATCACCTGATGCCATTGCAGTGCCTCTGACAGAGAGGTCCTAGGGTTGAACTCCCGTCGGTGGCGAGTTTTTCGGCACTAGCTACACTTGATTCAGTTCAGTCGCTGTTTGGGCGAGAATCATAGCGGCCGGCTTCTCTGATAGGTACTTTTCCGTAGTTTCTCCAATCAACCCCAGGCGAATGCCGGAGTAGTTCCCTAACAAACGGATCTCGGACCGCACGCGATCTTTCCTTCCTCTTCCTTGTTCTATCCTCATCTATTACTTAGACAAACTTCCACTTCCATGCAATACACTATCACACATGTCGAGAGATAGGTCGGGAGCTTAGAACTTGTCCCAGCTAGGGCTGTGCCCCATTGGTGGGAGAGACGTGGCTGGGAATAGCCCCGCAAACCGATGGGTATGTCTGCGCCGGTTCTCAACATCCATCGCCTTCAACTCCAGACATAAAAATATGTACTACACTTGCAGAACTAATAACTTTAGATACTGATGACGTTTGATATACATGACCAACTCTCTTTTTTTATTAATCGTCTTTATTAGCTACAATTATATTAACATTGAATTCTTCATTAGTAAGTGCTAGTTCTAATTACCATCGTAATGTAATATTAATACTTTTTTCAATAAAACGTCATCTGCATTACGTTTTTTGTGCAGATATTAAACAAGAGGATGGTATTTTATAAAATATCAAATTTCCCGGTGAAACTTAAAAAGAAAAGCTTCTGTAAGAAAATGCTTATCAGCCTTACCTTCCACTTCTCTCATAAATGATTTGATGGACCTTTAGAACAATGAACAGCTTTCCAGTGAATGCTCTCTTACAGCACGGACAAGATCACACGGACAAGAGCTCTGCGCGTTCGAGTATTGGATGCACCTTTTTTTCGCCTTTTTACCGTTAAACTCACTCGTTAAATTTCATGGAGACGATAAGACGTTTACTACACTATAAACGTGAGTAGGAAAGAATATCACCAGAACTCGTACACGACGGTGCTCAAAGATTACGTTAACAAAATGGCGCCCAGGTCAAGTGTCAGCATTAGGAAGAGCCCCAGCATTTACGAAAAGTGCCTGTGTTTCTTTTAACTATCCAAGAACAGAGACTAAAAATTACATTAGTAATTTTTCAAAGTTATGACCTTTTAAAATGATTCCCCTCGTATTTTTAATATTTGAAAAAATAAAAAGGACATATCAGAATATTAAGGACAATATTAATGGTTTTATTTTCTCGCTCCCAGACAGGCCCTGTCATTATTTCACTTCTACTCGTATTCCCTTACTCATTGTTACGGTACCTAAAAATTTAAACTCGCGGCCATCGTAAAGAATTCGTATCCACGTGATAAACGATCTGTGACCAAGTTGGCATTTTCTACTCTATCAATACAGATAAGACAGTTATAATCGTACCAGTACATAACAGGCTTCTACCATTTAATACGTTAAGCATGTTGTTTGTGATTGAAATACTCGGGTGTGTCTGCATAACCTTTTGCGATTAGTGCTACGGTACAGAGCGAGAGGACGACATTTGAGGTCTTTTTCTAGAAGTAAACGTCGTGTATTAAGTGTTGTTGAAGAAAGGTTGATTACTTTAGAGTGGAAGACTGGATCGTTGTAAGGTGAAGGAGGGGACGTTTTCCATAGTATTTCATTATCAAACTATTTTCTATGATAATACTTACTGTATACATATGTATGCACCCCTGCTTATCAAAATAATTTTTTATAATTTTTTATAAATCTAAAGTTTACATCCAAATAGCGTTTAAATCATGTTATTCAGTACATTTACAACTATCCAACTAACAAGTTAAAAGAATAATTTGGAAACGGACAGATAGACGGACCGACCCACAGACGGACCGACCCACAGACGGACCGACCCACAGACGGACCGACCCACAGACGGACCGACAGACGGATGGGCAAAGGAAACTATGGATCGTCGGACGTACAGATTAACATATGGACAGTCAGTCAAAAAGACGGACGGACGGAAGTTTAAAAAAAATTCCGCATTTCCATTGCATTCCAGAAATCCATTATCCGCTGAGCTACCTGCCTCGTTTTCTGCTGACCCCAGATCAGAGTAGCCCGTAAGGTGTTGGTGTCTAGGGTATAGTCGAATACATATTCGACCCGCCATGTCCCATCGGGATTTATCGTCCTTTTGGGACGTGAAGGGTTATCAGCTATGGGATGGATAAAAGCCATAGAAAAGAGAGAAATTATATAAAGTAAGAAATGTTATAAAGGGTTTTTTTCAAAGTGAATTTTGTTTTATAATGACAGGAAAACTTTTAGTCGCGAAGCTTACAAGTTGATTGGCTCAGTAATTTTTTTACCAGAGAAGTGTGAAGGGGCAACTTCTCACACTCAAGTAATTTGCTTAGTTGAAAACTTCAACCAATGTTATTGAGAAGATGATTCTGATGAATCTTTAGAGGGAAATTTTTGAAGAGTTAGTAAAGATTATGGTAGGTGAGACAGGTAAGTGTAAGATATATTCTATCCTTATTAACCCTTTCAGTCCCAGTGTAGCCATATGAAAACATTACTTTCTTGGTCTAATTATACCACTTGATTATATTTTTAACCAATAACCTCGATTTTTATTAATTTCTGTAACTTAATTGAAACATTTAACAAATAGGTAGACGATATATATTTGTTCTGGGAATTTCTGGATTTTTTTTCTTTGGTACACGTTCAAATGTTATTCACGGCACTGCAGGGCTTAAGTTTAATTGAATATCTTAGTAATGGTGAATTTCTCAGTTAAATGTATCTTCTGTTTTGAAGACAAGGGTTCTTTTACATAACAGATTATTACAATATACGGATTTATGTAAAAGCTTGAAAGATATTTGAATGAGAAATGAAATGTTGCCATATGGCTACAAATACTATACAATTGTTAAATTCTGTACAGATGCCGAATGAAAATAATGAAATTGTCAGATGTGCAATAACAAATTACAAAATCCAGGAATATTATATTAAATATTAGGAAAATCATATCATATTTGAGATGAAAATTAATAAAAAATTCAATAGTTGATCATTTGTTTACATCTATTAACAACCTAGCAAAAGACAACCCAAAAATACATAAATTGTGTTATGTTTGAAAGAAAGAAATGCCGTTTGTTGATAGCGAAAGGATGCCTTCCAGGCACACCGAAAGAAGTTTAATAAGAAATAATAATAAAGAAGTTTAAAGTTTCTTCATAATAAATAATTTGGGATTGAAAGGGTTAAATGTCAGAGAGATATTGAAGCAAAATGTGAAATGGGAGTCAGTTTCTTAGGTAAAAGAGTGGGGTTTAACCAGTTCCAATTTTGTAAGAAACTTTTCGTTCTACGTACTGATTTAAATTTCTGTACAAATTATGAGTCAGTTTCGTAATAAAAAGGGGCTGTTCACATGCACCTTGATCTTCAGTCTAGGTCGCAATGCTGTATACCCGCGTATTAAATCCAAGTATCCCAAAGACCGATTCAAACCACTGTACGAGGTTACTTCGTAATCCCCCATTACTGTCAATGAAACAATCTTCGACCTCGCTGTATTTACTTTAGCACAAGTTTACTTTCTTCCGAGTAATAAAAACTACTCCTTATGGATAGCAATTTCCCAAAAGCTAAAAACTATGTACTGTATAATTAACCTCCTCAAAGGTGAAAGCCTATAAAACGAGATGAAATCTTTCTATAAAAGGACTGTGGTTCTAATGCAAGTGTTTTATTACTGACAAACAAGGGGATATTTACAGTTATTCTTAAGATTTTGTTTTACATACTTGTAACTTATTTAATGTGGTTGTGGCAGCTGGAATCCTTAGTGGGCATGTGTAAGGGTTTTTAGGAGAATAATAGATTTGTGTATAGTTGCAGAGGAATGTATTTTTAAAGAGAAATTGCGATTCAGAATCGGACGTCAAATAGCTAATCTTCTATTTGCTTCCTTTACGTTGGATGTAATATGTCTGTGCCAATTTAATCTTGCGTTCATGAGAACACTGAGATAACGAATAGATGTATTTAGAAGAGACCCAGGAATGATAAAGTCAAGTGGTAAAAGGAGAGGAAGAACAGGATATCGTGTAGTACGAGTAAATACTTTAGCTATTAATTGATTGAAATTGGTTTTGATTTTTCATTAATTCGGCATTTTGTTTGCTTTTTACGTGACATTGATTTTACACGACATACTTATTTTTTAATTTCGTTTTCAATAAGAGTACAGTATTGTTTGCAGAGAAGAGAGCTGTGTTAACTGTATTACTGGTAGGAATACCTGCGACATGCAAATTAAATAAATATTAATTAAAAAGACAATGGGGATTCCTTGTGAAGCACCAGCAAGAACAGCCCTGGGTGAAGAAATGAAGGAGTTAAGATGTACAGAGAATGTGCAATGCAATAGAAAACTTGATATAATCTTATTTATAAAAAACAATGTTTGTTTATTGGAAAACTTTGATAACTTATTGCTTATAAAAATGCTTAAGAAAAATATAGAGATAGAACGATGGGAATGTGGATATGCCTGCGCACATAGACGCGCGTTGATTAATATTTTATGCTGACTCAAGCACCCGCGCTCTCCGTAACGGCACTTGACGCAACCCGGTTCACACTGAAGTACGCTTATTAACACGTCTTCACTGCGTATTCTGCCCCTGAAATTTTGACATTTCTCCCGGGAGAGACAGAGGAAGACAGACGGAGAGAGAGAGTATCAAACAGAAATAGTCAGAGACAGAGATGGAGAGCGAGAGCGAGAGAGCGAGAGCGAGAGAGAGAGCGAGAGCGAGAGAGCGAGAGCGAGAGAGCGAGAGCGAGAGAGCGAGAGCGAGAGAGAGAGCGAGACAGAGAGCGAGACAGAGAGCGAGACAGAGAGCGAGACAGAGAGCGAGACAGAGAGCGAGAACGAGAGAGAGAACGAGAGCGAGAGCGAGAGAGAGACGGAACCACACTCGCGAGAAAAATCTTTCGTCTATTGAAGATTTTGCAGAGCACAACGTAAAACGTGATTAACAATCACGTGACCATTAGCATGTGAAGTGTAATACATTGCAAAAGCGAAGCATTTACTGGTGATATACAGATTTAATCATATTACGATTTTCCTTAATTTGAATTTTAATCCGTCGCGCAGCACTGGATCAAACGCCTGTGCGGCGAAATGGGATTAAACGCGACTACAGTGCCGTGTAAAAGTCGGCGAGAACCTTAGCAAGAATTGTGTTACAGCGCGTAGAGAGGTTTAAGTTACCAGGGAATTCCGTGGTCCAAGCACCCGAAATCAAACTGTCCCTCGCACACGCGCAGTTGCTGCAAGCACCGAGTCGTCCGCTGTCCTTTTCGCTTTACACATTTTATCTGCCATCACCTGACGCCCGCAAACGCTCCGCGAGGTAAAAAATTCCATCCGGCGCCCGCCGGTCGTGTTTTGTCTTCCCCGGGGGAGCATCGCGCCCATTCCAAAGCGGTTAAACCCGCTCATCGAACAACCATTACGGCTTTCATTCTTTATGAGCGGTCGGGCGCGCGAGCATTCGGCTCCCCGTTTCCTAATCCTGGGAAAGGAACGCGATTTAAAGCAGAGCAGACGGGTCAGCTCACGGCTGCTAGCCGATGGCGATATCAACGCCAATAAAATATTTCACGAAACAATTTTCGATATTACTAATTGTACGAATAAATTATACTTTATTATTAATTTTACGAAGAAAATTACCATAAATGCCGTCGCAAGCGCATTTCGAAACGAACAGTTCTGTATATCAAGATTGATTGAGTCAACTGTTAAGCAAATTAGTCCAGTAAGTGTGGTGCATGATTTTTCCTCGGGAGGCGGCGGTGGTCTCTCACTGGACGGTGAGATCTGGCGCCGACCTGCACGTGGGCTAGCGGGGTTTTCTCCAACCAGGTATCTCCCTCCAACGAAGCAAAGCCTCAGCCAGGACGAGCTCTATGTTCCTGACTGGTCTCTGTATGTGGTGTGTGGCATGTAAGAGTGTGGTAAAGGGGTGGAATTGAATTGAATTAATGCCTTACTTTACGTGGCGAGACTCGGGCCATCAGGCCAGCTCTTCCGTCTGACCACGCAAATTTCGCTACGCTCCTTTCACCAACTAGAAGAGAAAGGAGGTATTTCTTGGGCGATAAACAGGCGATTTCAATTTAGCTCAGAGGTGTCATTTAGGCTTGAGGATCTTTTACATGCAAGTAAGTCTACTAACATGGGACACCCGGCTTTACTTCCCCTCTGAAGGAAAGCGTACGAATGTTTTTTTCACCCTTAAAAATCCACGGCGTCGATCGGGTTGAACCCGCCAACTTGGGTATAACAGTCCGATATCTAACCGTTGCACTATCGCCGCGCGCAAAGAGGGTGGATTGAGGATAGGACAAGGAAGAGGAAGAAAAGATTGTTCATGGGTGCATGGCCTGTTTGATAGGTTACTGCTCCGTCATTCACTTATAGAAGAAATCACGGGAAACTACTACTCACAACAGTCGACTTCCAGAATTATCCTCCAAATAGCGGCTGAACTCGACCTTCCTGTGTAGTTGGTGTCGAAAATCCTTCCACCGAGGGGATTCGAACCACAGAACTTCCCAGTCAGTGGCGCTACAGTGGCTCTGAGCAACCTAAGAGGGACTGAAGAACTGAAGAACGTCGAAGAAGAATTGACTGAAGAACGTCGGAAATTTAAGCTTCTCGCGGAGGTATCTCAGTTGTTCTAGAATAGCAAGGGCACCATAGTGTTAATATTTAATTAATCTCTAACTGGTGCAATGTTTTTTCTGATATGTGGTATAATGAGGTATGTGGGACACAGCGTTTTTTTTTAATATTTTCTGCACTTCTTTAAAGTGGAAATAAAATAATGCCTTTTCTATTCTGCAATAAAATATCCAAAGAAATGTACGAAAGCGAAAATATTAATAGATAATAATTAATAAACACTATATTACTAGTGGTAATTGAGTTTTTAAATAGGAAAGACCTGTAATTTTTTGTAGGGTGAGTTGTCTTCTTGTTATGATTAATTAATAACCAGCTTGGAGTTTATACACACCAAACGAATTAAAGTCAATCAAAACGGCATTTTTTCATATTAAAAGAACCACATTGCCAGAGTTAAGCTAGGCTCTCTAACCATGACATTGCCAAAAACTAGAAAGTACAAACTTATCGATTTGTATTATATCTTTATTAACTGGATCAATTCACTATCATCAGACACAAGCTAATTCATTGTTTACAAGAACATTAAACTCTCGAAATCCTTCTTAATCAACCTAACAACGGATTTTGAAATACAGCATTCATCATGAAATTAATTTATTAAATCTCAGTCATCCAATTATGTGAAAATTATATTTCAAAATATGCTCCAAATTTATACACTCTGTGAAGAACTGTTCTTGCTACAACATCACAGCTTCATTTGAAAATTCTGTGCGTTAAACGAAAATGATACTAGAGCCATTTTTTATTCATAATGTGCATTAGTATCAAGCAGAAATTACGCGAAAACTACTCACTTGAAAATGTACTTCATCTTAGTTCTATTTCTGTTTTTAGAATAGATTTTTTTAAAAAGTCTCCATATTCAATACTTTTGTAATGTTAAGTTTTTGACAAAGTTTGTGGCAAAGGTTTCGATTCGTTTGTTTAACTGATTTATATGTCTGATAGGGCTTTGCATTCAGAATGTAGCTCTCAAGTACGCTATTTAACTGATTTCAAAAGTAAAATAAAAAAAAACTTCGGTAATCTTTTGGGGAAATGAGATTCACTATATGAATTAAAAGGAGACACTCCGGTTTCACATCAAAACTCGCGCCGTAGGATCAGTGAGCTTGTTAATTCCTGCCCACTTCTGGAAGTGGCATGGCTACGGTACGGAAAGTAATATGTATCTAAAATAGGATGTAATAAGAAGGAGATATTGATACTATTTAGACACACATTTCCATTTGAAATCAGTTTGAGTTATGACTCAAATGATTTTTTGTAGGCATTCAATGGAAAATGGAAACATTTTTACAACATAAATACCGTTTTAAAAACTATTTTTCAAGGTAAATATAGTTTTTACATTGCTATTACAGAGGATGGATTTGCGTTTGTTATAGCATCACTAATTTCATTAGTGAGAAAAATATAATTTGCGATGCGGATAGTAACGAACGCATAAATTGATAAAAGGCTGCCGTTCCTCAATTAGGACCTTGTGCCACGCCACCGCCACCACGGCACATGCGCGTGACACAGCGAAGAGGCGTGGGGGTGGGGAGACATTACATTCTGCCGAATTTTACTTTACGTCGCTCCTATACATCCAATTAGCATTGTCATGGCACTGGATTCACAAAGCATGTCGCTGTCGCACTATCATCCCACGTTTTTGAAATTCTTCCTAGAAGTACGTACTATGAAAACTGAATTTTGGCTATTTTTGGGGGAAGATGGCTTCACAGCGAAAATTATATTCTGAAAACCACTCTAACACTGCTTACAGTTACAAAATAGGAGTCTTCGTTCAGTTGATAATGTAAATTCCCCTTTGGTAATGCTGCGATCTATTGAATTTTCCTGCAGTTATTTTTCAGTTCATTTAACCTTAATTAATTCGCGTCCTATAACACTTCCGCTCAATTTCTCGCCGTAAAATCGCTTTTTCAATTTCAGTTGCCACGGAAGATGAGTTCATCCGTCTCCCAAAAGAGCTCTACGGAGGCAACGAAGCATTCGTTTTTTAATTATGGTCTGGATCTCTAAATGGCATTTCAATTTTATGTCGAAGTATTACTTCAAATTTTAGTGAGAATCAATTATTATCTCGAGTTCTAAACTCAATAAACTATCTCTCTTTCACTCTCTCTCCCTTTCTCTCCCTTTCTCTCATTCACTCTCTGACATACTCCTTGTTCTTTGCCTTTGACGGTAAGGTGGCATTACTTCGAAAAACACCTAATAACACATATCATCCACGGAGTGATAATTAGTGCATTTCCTTTCATTACAGTAAAGCAAATATTTCTTTATGTCAAATGTTGGCAAGACGTTTGCTTGCTACCTCTACTTACTATCGAAACAAAAGAACGGGAGTAGGGGTTCCAAGGCTCAAGAATCACGCAAATTGCACTTAAGCCTCTTACGTCACGTCCAGTTTTTTCGCGGTTTTGAAGATAAATAAGTTATTAAACACAAAAATACAACATTTTTCTGCGTAAATGTAAAAAATTATTACTAACTAAGAAAATACCCAGTGTTGGACTTTATTCATATGCAATCCTTGTCAAGGAGGAAAAAGATCAATTTTATTTAAACGACCGTGTTAAAGATTATTTTTAATCAAATAGGTTCACATTTTGATGAAATACTATTAGTTTCTTTCATTTTTTTACAGAAAATTGCACTCAGATTACAAAATTTTATCTTAGGCACTGCTACCGGCCTCTAACCGGCATCTATTAAATACCACTTCTGCTACACCGCTACAACCTGTGGCGAAATGAATTAGGAACCAATCTATTAGCTACCAGTTCTGCCGCAAGACTTCTAGTCTCTGGCAGAACATATTACAAAGATTGAACAGCTCTTAGCGAAAGAACAGCTTTTGCAAAACATAATGATCGTGTTGTGTCTGCTATCATGCTATTTAAATTATTTATTTTCTGCATTTTCGTTGTGTTACTCTTTACCCACCTTCGCAAGGACACTGCTACAACCATGAAGAAAATCCTGTAAAAAATGTCTATTCATTTATTACTTTTTGTGGTGTCGATGTCGGTTACATGTCGTTAAATTCACTTTTATTATTATAGATCACGGCGATGTGCATCAGTTCGCATCTGTTGTCGGGCCAGCACACAGCAACAAAGCGTGTCACGAGCGGGACGACGGGAGGAGGAAGAAAAAAGAAACAGGAAGAAAGAAAAAAAGCACGACAGCAAACTGCATTGTCAACATGGACCATGCAAAGCTATTCCAAGTCCGATCCGAGAGAGAGCAGTCAATCAATCAGCTGAGTAATGGTGCGCGAAACGAGACTGATTCATGTGAGCTCGTCACTGTCCACAGAGTCGCGTTCACCAAGTGGAACATGGGAGGAATAAAATACTTTCTCGCATTTATTCTTAATTTTAGAATTTTCGAAAATTTAGAGATTTCAACGACAATGTTAAGCGCCTTGTGCTCTAAAAGTGGATACAATTTGAAGCAAAAATTTTAATCACCTTTTTACAGATGTACTTATTTTATATTGCATTAAAATTAAATATAAATTACGCGAAAATCTTTCGTTTCTTCAAACAAAATTTACACGACCTTATTTAGAAACCTATTTTTTGAAACATACTTCATTTAATAAAAAAAGCTATTATTAATGTTATTCTTTTCCGATGTTAATTTTGAGCAGTTTTCGAAAATACAGAAATTTTTTGGAAATCGGAATCAGCAATTTTTACCGGCTTTTGTTACACACAAAAAACTTCAAAGAAAAAATGTAGAGAACTTTTTGACAAAAAAGACGTTTCAACGATGTTTACATTTCACGAAAAATTACGGGAAAACAAATCATACTTTCCAAACATTGTACGCGACTTTTTTTCCATATTTTTGAGCAACAGAATTCATTAAGAAAACAATCGATATCTTCACTATTGTATCTGAAAGGGGAAAATACGAAAGAAAATTGAACAGTTGCATTTCCCGGAAATTCAGAACCATTCTCTAAGCCCATTTACAATATCCAAGTACAAATTTAATCAAAAAATTGAGACATTTTTGAGAACATTTTAAAAATGTTTTTGAGTCTCATGTAAATTACCCCCAAAATAAAATATATATCAGTACTACAATGTCTATCTGCAAAGTGTTTATTAAACGGACACGCGCACAGACGGAAACGGACAGAAGGAAAGATGTACAGGCAAGCCCTTTGCCGCCAATCGATTTTTCGGTGTCAAGGACCGACACGACGCAAATTCTGACTACACAATTTTCTGAATGCTTGCCATTAAATAGCATGCAATTTACTACTTAAAGCCTTGGTAATTATTATTCCTAGGCATTTTAGGATAATCTGGGTTCCATATTATTCTCCAAACAACTGAGAGTTTCCTTTCCTTCTCTTTTTAACATCAATGCTAAATTGTTTCAGAGTAACTTACAATTGTGTGTGGATCTATGTAGAAGATCTGAGAACAATAAACGAGGTAGTAGATTGTCTTGGGACGTGATCGCCAACGTCTTGAGGGCACCTTGGCACAGCCCTGATGGGCTAACTGCGTCTGGTAGGGTTTTGGCCAGATTAAATAAAATTAAGTAATTAAGAGTACAAACAAATGTGTAATCGCAACTTCTCTTGTCGGCTGTTCTTTCGGACTAGAGCCACTACCTACCCTAGCATTCGGTGTTGGAGAAAATTGATTGATTGATTGTTTTAGTGATTCTGGGCCCGCCAACTAACAGGGTCATTTATCCTGTAAGTGCAGTGCATGCTTTTGTCGGGCGGTAATTGTGATCTTTCCCTCGCTTTATGGCGAAATCCGGCGCCGAGCTACCGTCGACTTGAGGCGTTTTCCTCAACCAGGTATCTCCCACCAGCGGGGAACCGCCCGAGCCGGGATAAGCCATAAGCTTCCAGCCTGTGTCCCGGAATGTGTGCATGTGTCGTGTGTGTTAGTGTAAGTGAGTATATAAGGGGAGAGGATAGGACAGGGACGAGATAGGAAAGATCGCGCGCGGTCCGTGGCTCGTTTGTTACGGTATTGCTCTGGCATTCGCCTGGTGTTTTCGGAGAAACCACAGAAAAGTATCGATCAGAGCAGCCGGCCGCTAGAATTCTCCTCCAGAAAGCGACTGAATTCCACGTGGGTGACAAGCTGGTGTTGCAAATCCTTCCACCGCCGGGACTCGAACCTAGGACCTCCCGGTCAGAGGGACTGCAGTGACATCAGTTGATACCTTCGGCCATCTCTCCGGTGGTGAAGAACACTTATCCGCACGCTCCCAGAAGAGCACATTCTTTGAGTGTATTTGCTTTGAAAAGTACATTATTTCAGTGTATTACCGTACCACGTATTAAAGAAAATTTGTGGATTAGGAAGCTCTTATTCTAGAACATACTGCTCCACTTTTGTAGACTTATGTTGGAATATAATTTTGTAGTTTAAACAATCTTTAAAAATGATCCCTTTAGCACTATCCTATAACCTATTAGACGATAATTATCCCACGGAGTGAAAGCACTAACGAACCTTTTTCCTTCCGGGGATATTCAAGCCTTAGACCACATAATGCTAACAGAAGCGTCCAGGAAATACAATCTTGTGTCATTCATTGCCTGGATGTCGTGATGCTAAGACACGTGGTTGGCGCAGCCAACACTAGATCGCATCTAAAAATCCCACAAACACCCTTTCGGTAGAAATGTCTTTCAATCTTCTGAATGGATCGGTAAACAAATGATCACTTCTCCATCAAGAGATCTAGACATCTCAAATGTCACCTCATTTGTCTGCGTTGGCAGACGGGAAGTGGTCTACCCGTGAGTGAAAAACGGATGCACGGGCCGTTGGACATAGTACTCACGCACGCAGATTACTCGAATACTGAATGAGAATAAGCACTACAAAAAGACCAAACAAAACGATTAAATATTTATGCTTAATATCCTTATAAAAATGGGAAAGTAATGTGGCCACGCAAAGCGCCTCAAATTTTGCTGGTTATTTTTGGCCAAAATTAACATCATGATGAAATCTAACATTTTTGCTTCAAGTTGAAATAGCTATATCACAAAAAAAGTGATTCAGGTATATTTTGTTGTTATTTTACAAATCAATGTAATTTGAAGGCAATATGCATACATGCACGGTTTATGGCCATTGCCAAATTAACTTGTTTCTTGTATCATGATCATGGAACTAGGGTTAGCTATACTAATATATGATATATATTATATATTACACTCTTACAGTATAATCTCACAAACGTACAGACAGAAATAAATATTTTTTTAAAACAATAGCGCGAGAGTGTGTAAGACGTTTATAAGAAGTTTTAAGGACAGAGTGCCTTGAGTGTGTTCTTGACAATGAAGGCTCCAGAGTGCGAATGCGCGAAGCAACAAGTCCGGTAGGGTGTTAACGCACTTCTTACACTCTGCCAGACTGCCTTCTAGCACAATAATTGTTTCAGCCAACATCATAACCGCTACTTGGCCATATTTGCATCACTTACCTTAATGTTGTATGTGTGTTAATATATTCGTTTTCCCGTAAATTATGCTCAGTGACGAAGAAATGTCTTTTCACGACAAAAGTCAAAGTTAGTGTAGTGCTAATACCCATTCAATGTTTTAGTTTTAAACCTATTTGATATTCCCCTAAGATATCCCATTTATAAAACTTATCATAAAAAATACAAATGTGTCCTCTGTTCACCCCCTATTGTTCTAAAGAATGTTGTTACGATAAAATTTTACTTACATGCAGCATCATACTGTTATTCTTGTTTTGAGTTTTTACATACCTGCAACAAAGAACAAATATTTCAGAAACTGATATCTAAAAAATAAAGAAAATTAAATTGAAATGTTGATTGAAATTTTCCACATTTGTTTTCCAAAAAAAGTTCCTTTTTGGAAAAAGTTAAACATTCCTTTCTGGAAACTCAAGAATAGGGGCCAGAAATTACCATGCAGAGATTGATTCACAAAATACAGATAAGGAAAGTCCTTAGTAGAAAGAATGGAAGTAGAAAAGAGTGACAGCTCAGTGAGCAGCGACAAAACACGTCAATCGACAGTGGCATGGGGCCACGAGGAATCCGATAAGAAATTATGATAAATCGCGCGTGGTCCCCTACAAACCGAAACTCCTTTCTTTTGACCGGCTGCAGTGGCTCAGGGCATCAACTGAAGTCACGGGCTTATGACTGGGAGGTGCTAGGATTCGAGTACCGACGGTGGCAGGATTTTCGACTTTAGTTCCATGGCTACGTCGAAAGCAGCCGGTGACACGTGAATAATTCTAACGGTCGTCCGCTCTGATCGGTAGTTTTCCGTGGTTTCTCCGATCAACACCAGATGAACACCGGAGCAGTACCCAATCACCCGATCTTTTCTTCCTTTTCCCTGCCCTACACACGAACACACTTACATGCACTACACTGCCACACGTATCGTTAGCTTAATGCTTGTCCCGGCGGGTGCGGTGCCCTATTGGTGGGAGATACGTCGTTGGGGAAACCGACGGGTTGTTAAGCGCCGGATCTCGCCATCCACCAGGGGCAGATCACCGCCACCTCCCATAATAAAAACGTGCACTAAACGTGTGTTACTAGTTACCGGAGCAGTCGGCACGCATGAAAACACCAATCAATCAATATATATTTTCGTTTCTTTATTTCTCGGTTGCTGTAAGAGCTGGAGAATTGTTCATGCGCATTGGCTCGTAAATCATCAGCCTTCTCTGTGTTGCTGCCAATCATACATGCAACACGCGGGACGCGGGCGACCCTAGGGCAGCGTTTAGGAGGTCTGCAAATCGCTTTTATTTCATGACGCAATGTAATGGGTGTTGCCTTTGTGCAGCCTATCCGGCTTCAACTAATCATCTTCAGGCACCAGCTTGAGCCACAATATGAGCGGGAATTTTAAATGTAAACAGATAACAAAATTATCACCTCGTTGATGTCAGTGAAACAGGTGTTTGAAGCATATATTTTCAAATTATCAAGAAAACTTATTTGTCTATTGATGATACGAATAGTTTTAAAAAAAACGATTGCAGGTAATAAAGCATTTATTTATCTTTGTACAAAGCTCAATTCAGGCTCAATTTTCCCCACCATCGGGCTAGAAACAACACATTTTCATTACTATACATTTTGTATAGTAAAACTATAAGACTAAGATCGTGTGACGTACAAGATGGCTCATTCTGAAAGAGTAATGCGTGTTTAATCCATGTTACTATGATATGTACTCAATTTATAAACATTTTACAGTGTTCATTTGTATTTCTTTCTTTATAAGCTGTTATATTTGTTTGTTCTTTTTCATTGTTGTAGAGCCACTGAAGATGCGACGATGTCCCAAAACACGTGTGTGGCTGTGTTTTCGTTTTATTAAAATTTACATTGTAATAAACTACTATGTGGTTGATATCTCTACTAGCCTTAAATAATAATCATGGATTAACACGATATTTTGCTGCCACCACGGAATAGATGATTCTATGTTGTAACTGGGAGAGACAATGTAGGTCACACCCTACTAGTAACATAGGCAGACACATAAGTAACACATGTCCTTAATAACAAGCTGTTGTAACAATATTTTGTATTGTTGAAATAATGTTACACGTTCCTTTGGCCTACAGAGCATTTGGGTCAACTTTCCATATTTTCCAAAGCTGTAGGAAAATTAATATTTTAAACCAACAATATTGATATATTTTTAGTATATTGATATTAGTTTTTAGATAGATTCTATTTAAAAGTAATACAAATTATGTGTTGTATTAGCACTTATTTTTATATTAAACGTTTTTCATTCACATGAACTAGAAAAAGAAGTTGGCGAATACTTATAGATCTCCCTCCAAATTTCATCATTTACGGTTCGTAGAAACGTATTGAAATTTAATAGAGTGACTCTCGGAATTTCATTTTTATTGAACAGTGATCGTAAATTATTGTTAAATAGCTTGTAATGTAATCGTGATTCAGTAATCTGCATTTTTATTTCTTGAGATATTCATTATAATTAGGTATTTTGTGCGTGCAAGTAATCCTCTTCGATCATGTCTTCTTCTCTAAAAACATTTTTTACCCATTTATCAGAGTTAGCTAGTGTGTCGTTTTCCATAAATATTCTGTAATTTGATCATGAATAATGCGCTTCAACGAAGTGGCTAACGTATTAGGTTCCGGAAAACAAATGACGAATACTCTTTGTCGTTTCCCCCCCTGTGATGGATTTGCCAATATATCCATTAATGTATATGAGGCAGTATTTTCAGTGCCGTGGACTTCACTGATCACAAATGATTTCCATCCATGTGAGCACAAAGAACATTCAATGCTGTGTGTGAAATTCATTGCAATGAGTATTACATTACTACAATGGCCAACAGGCAAATCAAAATTTAGAGATAGTTTCATTATAATATTGAAGGAGATTTTATTAAAACATAAGTACAGTTGACGCAGATGTTCAATTGTAAAATATAATACTTGTTTACTGATTAAAGTAACATTTAATACATTCAAAATTCAATAATTTAATGATATACGTTTATTAACAAGTAAAAGTTCAATAAATTAATGAATAGTTTTGACAATGAAAGACTTCCATTAGAACTGATGGTACCAAAGCATGCCCAGAAATTAGCTTGTACGAAAATCGTGAAAAAAAGTTTGACCTGTATAAAACCCGATTGTGATTGAAACAGTAAAAAATATATATAGTTAACACATTTTAACTGTCATAGAAAGTCATATGTACTAATAAATTACCGCAGTTACAGCCTCGTTAATTTTAACAAACCAAATTAAATGGTAGCCAACGGAAAATGAAGTAGTTGATCACTAAATCGTACATGCATCACAGAAATCTAAGCGCTCATTTCACATCGTAGTTCATAGTTCATATTATAAATTAGGCTACTGTTAGACAGCTACTATTGGCAATTAATACCGGAAGGTCATATATAAGACGATGTTTTGCCTCCATTAACATGGTTATGAATCTCATACACTGTTTGCTTCAAAATGACCAATGTGCAAGTAGAACATTTTAAGTTAAATTGATAATCAAAAGTAAATAATGCAGTTGAATAAGTGATACACACCATCTGCACAAGGCGAAACAGTTCAGAATTCCTAACATGAAGAATCTTTTACATATACCCATAAATACGTGGACCTGAGTACGGTAGTTGATATGAACTTCTTATGACTTCATAAGATAGTGCAAATAAATTAACATTTAGTATTTTTACTTGGTTTATCTTTCGAAGTGTTTTTATTTTATTATATTTCATGGAGTAAGCGGAAATTATATCTCTTAATGCAAGGATTACCATGACATCTACAATATCAAATCAATGGTATGTTTATTGAAATGTAAGATAATTGTATTCTCATTATTATACCAATCTTCACATATATTTGTTTTGTATTTTACATTGGTAAGGCACAAAAGTCTCTTGTTTTCACGGAATAGTTTTCTCTTGTATTCGCACAAAAGTTACACCTTTTCTCTCGGTAAGCGGGTTTTCCTTTTAACTTTACTATAATAAAATGTGTGGGTAAACATTCTAAAATTAAAACTACACTACATTTCTATTACTACTCGTGTCTATCCATTAAAATTTCGTTCCTATATTTCTCTCTAGTGCTTCATCGTAGTAGTAAATTGAACTGCCAATCACTGCACTTTTCACATATGTTGCAATCGTGCGCCGGAAAACGGAGAATTTTCGAGATAAGCTCTTGTTGTCGGGCGCCGGTAACGAAAAAATTGAAAAGTCGACTTCATATGTATATTAAATTACTTCCTCTAATCACGTATTGTAGACAAAATCCTTGTTTTGTGGACCCTTTTTACTGAAAAATCGATTGACGGCAAAACGTGCGTCAGCCTGACCTAACGTGGTAAACGCTAGCGCGTAAACCATACAGAACATTTTCTATAAAATAGCTATTCCTCCTTCCATCTGAACGAACTCGAGGCTTTGGGAGTTCCAAACGGATATTTTGATTTAATAGGATAATTTACATGAAGACTCAACGTGTGAAGCTTTGACAGAAAACAAACACACACCCTCCTCCCGGTATTTCCTCAATCCAAGGCTGAACACCTAAATCTCTTTTCACGAAATAATCTACTCGGTGTGACACTGCTCAAATGATATAAATCATTTTCAAGATTCTGTTTCTCTTAATAATACCAAATACATATTGACTAAAATTAATGGTTGTCAAATAGTTATATACGACATGAGTATTGTAAAATATCTTATTAGTAGGAGGTGGATTTTAATGAAATGTCATTTTTTCTTTTCACTTTAGACCAATGTCGTTTATTATAGACATTGATTTTATGTTAATACGAAAGGATTTTTTTAACGGATACGATAACGGATTTTTGAAGGATACAAATTTTATGTTAATCCATTTTGTATTGTGTTTTGTCATTTTTGTTTTTACATTTTCCGTGAATTTCGACTAATGTGTCATTTTTTAGCTTTTCCATCATTTTTAATATATTTTTCAACTGATTTCATTGATTTTAATATAATTTTAATACTATTTGCTTCAAATAACATTTAAGAGTTATAGGTATTCACCACAGAATTACTAAGTATTGTTTCATCGCTCAGAAATTATAATGTCAGCCGTTGTATGTAATCTATGGGTCCCGTTACCCCTGTCAGCGCAATTGCCGTTTCGATCAATTTCGGGATTACTAATGACTGATATTTCCTGATAACTTCTTCTCCTTTGGTCCTATCTTCCATATACGGAAGTTAGGTGACTCATAACGGGTTTTCTTGGGGTAAGTTATTCAGAGTGGTTTCCCGTTGCCTTCCCTGATATGATGATGATGATGATGATGATGATGATGATGATGATAGGGGGTGAAAGGACGAACACAATACAACCATGCCCGAGGCGGGACTCGAACCCGCGATCGTTCGGTACGAGATCGCTACGGCACTACTTAGCGATCTCGGCCACCGGATCGGCTTCCTGATAACAGTCCACACCAAAAGATTGCGAGCTGAGTTCACTTGAACGAATAGTAGACGTCTCGATTACATCAGTTTCAAATCCTACATCTTGAGATATTCATCGGAACTGGTTTTGATCACATTTGTTACGTCATTTTTATTTTATATCATTTTGAAAACATTTCTAAGAGCGTTTTATTGATCATTTTGGCGAATTTTTACGTCATCAAAATTCGCCTCTATTTCAACACGAAATTGGAGAATTATCAAACGATACATTTAAGCTTTAATTGATAACCCTTCGAATATTGTAATTCAATATTACCATTTGAATATCGTGGAACGTTAGATGCAATTTGTCAAAATTCAAGTAAACTATAATTCTTATTTAAATTTGACTCTTCGTCCTTCAAAATATGACATCTGATAGCACGTATGTTGATAGCGCGTATACCATGGATTTGTTCTAATATTACTTGCATTAGAGAAATTGTTATTTTTTGTGTTAATAAACCATGAATACACGAGGAAACCGGAAGAAATCTACATCTACTTTGTGCAGGCATATTTTACAAGTCCGCAAAGTCTTCAGGAACAACGCCTGACGTTACAATTATGTATATTATATATGTATGTATGTATGTATGTATGTATGTATATATGTATTGTTACGAATATTGCATCACCTGCCGAATTCGCTGCGCGTGGATTGCGTCGTCTGCCGGCGCCCCTCCCCCCCCCCGAACTAGATGGTTCCGGGCAATTCGCGAGCCGCGGGGAATCGCCGCGAATGTGCCGGGTGCCTGGAGACAAGCGCCGGGCAGGTATAAAAGCGCCGCTGCCGGCGGCCGCAAGTCAGATGTGAGTAGAAGTCAGTGGGTAGTAAGGCGTCAGTGAGTGGCAGAGAAGCAGTCAGTCCGTCAGTGTGTCCGAAGTGGAAGCTGTGCTGTGAAGTGTGCATTGCGGTGAAAATGGTGCAGTGGTTGAACAGCAGTCAGCAGTCTGAAGTCTGCAGTGGAAGCTGTGCTGTGAAGGGTGCATCGCGGTAAGCAGTGGTGCAGTGGTGAAACAGCAGTCAGCAGTTTGAAGTCTGCAGTGGAAGCTGAGCTGTGAAGTGGGCATCGCGGTAAACAGCAGTGCAGTGGACCCTGGTGTGCGCAGTGAACTGTGGTCTGCGCAAGGAATTGTGGTCTGCGCAGGGGAATTTGGGGTCAAGTGCAGTGGACCGTGGACAGTGCATCGGACTGGCTGATACTGTAGAAGAAGAGAACAGTATAAATAAATAGTGTGTAAGAAGTGAACTGTGTAAATAAAGCATCAAGAGAACGGAGTCGTGTGTAAAGACAAATAAGTGTAATATATCTGTAAATAGACCAAGTATATTTTAGTGTATAATTGTTCACGAATAAACTTATTTGTTTAAAATATTGTGTTGGTTTTAATTTACCACGGAGAAACGTTACAGTATGTATATATGTATGTATATATGTATGTATATATGTATGTATATATGTATGTATATATGTATGTATATATAATTATGTAAATGCCTTTCTGTTTAACAGGATTGATTGATACTGATCCCGGGCGCGTCAACTACTAGGGATATTAGTCCCGTTAGTGTAGTGCATGTTTTTGCTCAGGAGATGGCGGTGGTCTTCCCCCGGTGTAAGGCGAGATCCGCGCCGACCTACCGTGTGTGTGTGTGTGTGTGTGTAAGGGGTGAGGATAAGACAAGGAAGAAGGGCCCTTTGGCCCGTTTGTTAGGGTTCTACTCCGGCATTCGCCTGGTGTTGATCCAATAAATCACGAAAAACTACTGATCAGAGCAGCCGGCCTCTAGAATTCTCCACCAGACAGCAGATGAACTTGATCTAGCTAACAAGCCAGTGTCGAAACTCCTGTCACCGTTGGGACTCGAACCTAGGGCTTCTCAGTCAGAGGGACTGCTCTGACCTCAGTTGATGCTTTGGGCCATCTCTCCTGGTACGGTTCGTTAAAACATGGCCAATGGCTTAGAAATAAAAAGTTACACAAATCATAAAATAACCGCTGGTATGTTCTCACAGAAAAAAAAACAGATATAATTATAATTAATGGACGACATGTGTGATACTTCGTTTCTACCTGTGACCTTTAGGAATCAGTGCAATCCATAAAGCACGTTCCACACGTATGCCTTTATTCATATGAGTACGATGCCTTTTATAAATTGTTGCGATTGGGATCACGTGAAGTAATATTATCCGCAGCTCAGAGGATTGCGCGCATGTGACCGTGGTCGGGCGTATGCGTATGTCATTGGCGTGCGTGTAGTGAGTTTAGAAGGCCCTAATTAATGAGTGATCAGCCCCACGCGTTGCGAGAAAGTCAGCGCAATGGCCAGGTCGTGAGATCGCGTGCGAGAGAATGCACACGTGCAGTGCGTGCATATCTGAACAATATTTAAAAGGTAAATTACATTTGCTGCACGTTTGGAACCACCTGCCGATGCGTTTGCATTCCGTAGGAGTATCCACGAACCGAGCCATCCATCTCGCAAGACATAGGGCACTGGGAATGAGAGCGGAAAGTCACGAATAGCAACAGTGTAACGCATGTAACGAGGTCGGGTCGGTTGATTGATTGATTGGTTGATTGGTGTTTTTGGACTGTCAACACCTGTGGAGATTAGCCCCGAAAGTGTAGTGAATATTTTTATAACGGGAAGTGGCGGTGATCACCCCCGCTGGAAGGTGAAGTTCAGCACCGACCTAACCGTCAGCTTGCGGGGATTCTCCCCAAACAGGTATCTCCCACTAGCCGGACACTGCCCCAGTCGGGACAAGCCCTAAGCACCAACTGGTCTCCCGGCATGTGTAGTAGTGTAGTGCGTGTTAGTGTGTATAAGGGAAGAGGATAGGACAAGGTAGAAGTATAAATGATCGCGCGCGGTCCGTGGCCCGTTTGTTAGGGTACTGCTCCGGCATTCGCCTGGTATTGATCGGAGAGTCCACGGAAAACTACCGATCAGAGCAGCCAACCTCTAGATTTCTCCTCCAGGCAGTGGCAGAATTCGATCTAGCCGCGTGGCCAGGGTCGGAAATCTTGCCACTACTGCACTGCTGTAGGACCTCCCGGTCAGAGGTCAGAGGCACTGCAATAAATCAAGTGATGCCTTGAGCCACACAATCCATTGGAAGAAGTGTCTTTCGACATCCAGCTGGCCCGATTTTTTTGGTGACAATGATGATTTAGGGTCGACAGGGACTATTGACCGTATAAGAAGCGGCGAAAGATCAACACCCAATTGATTGATAAAAGTATTACAATTAATAATTAATTGTTTCCTGAAATCGAGCAAAACAAATAATAGCTTACACTTCATTTTTCTTCTTTCACAATCATTCTTCATCATTGGAATGTTTAGAAAATCGAAAATGTTATAACTAAATGCAATGTTACTCCATCGCGGTAGAAAAAAAATCTCGTCAATACGCACTACAGACTTGTAACAACCCATGTTAAAAAACACCGAACATGAACAGAATTTTGTAACCATTGAACAAAACAATGGAAATCAGAAATTTAGTATTTTAGAAGCACAAGAGTCTCTCGTTATTGAAATTACACACATTTATTACAATATTGATATGAGGAATAATCTCTACGCCATTTCATTGCAATTTTAGGATTTCATTTCGTTGTATGCTGTATATCAGGTATCAAAGAAAGAAACGTTATTTCATTAGAAGTGGGCTCCTAGAGTACCTGGGAGCGCCGCGTCTCTTGATGCCAGTGATAGCGACTACACCTGACACGGGAGGAGGCGCGATTTGAGTGCTTCCTACAATAGACTCAGAATTTTATTAATAGCAGTCAACTTCATTTTTAACCTTACGACCTAGCTAAACCTTCTCTTCTCCCCCGTTTTATCATTCCCTCCTGTGTTAAAACTTCTCCTTTTCCCTTTTCCATCGTTTACTCCCTTTGTTAAGCTTCTTTTTCCTTTTTCCCCCTTTGCCTCTTCGCTCTATCTCGTGTTCATCCCTTCTGACCACCCGCTAATTTTGCTCAATCGGCTTTCTACTTGTTTTCGTTCACTCTTTTTGTTGAATTTTCTCGTTTTCCGTTTTTGACTTCTCTCATTCTTTGCTCATTCTTCTTCCTTACCCATTTTAAAACTCTGCTTCTTTGTTAACTCTTGCTTTTTGCCTTACTGACCGCTCACTCTCTTCAACATTCTCTTCTTCCACTATTGATAGCTTGCCCTCTTCGTTAATTTTTCTATTACTCCCCTTTCCACTCCTCCTCTTCACTCCGCCTTCTATTCTCCTCTTTTTGTCTGATCGCTCACTTGGCTAAATTTTCTCTTCTTCCCTCATCCGACTCTTCATCATTTGTATTAAATATTTTCTTTCTTTTTTGTCCTCTCGCTTTCTTTGTTAAATTTTCTCTTTTCCCGGATTGCCCGCTCACACTAAATCTTGCTAAATCTTCCCTTTCTCCCTTCAAAGGATAGAGTGAAATGCACTTATAAAGGTAGCATAGGTTTGATTTTCACCGTTAACTCTAAATCTTTCGAACATTGCAACATTTTATATGAATTTTGTCTGTTAATACTTTAAATATTATTATTTTTGGACATCAACGTTTTTACAGACAGTTGTGGTGTGAATAAATGAACAACCCACTGCACTAGTCATACATTTTTCATTTACATTTCAATGTATTAATTATAAGAATGTCTAATTCCATACATTGGTCAAACTAAAAGAAAATTAAAACCAGAATAATAGAACACAAACGAAAAACTGTTTCATTCCCGTCAATTCCACAATGCGAAGGAATTCACTGAAAATGCTTATGTTTTTCATTTTAATGTTCACATTAAACATTCACATTTTACAAATTCAAAACTCATTAATTGATGCTGTGAAATGAAACTATGAATTATTACGCCGTCATGTATCGGATTGAGTACTACAAGAGTAAAATAAAATGTAGAGTTCTGAGTAACAGAAACATTCATTAATTTCTTATTAGTTCTAATTATTCATAATGTTCTTTATAATTACGTGCAACTCCTACATCTAATAATACTTTGTAAAATAGTCGTACTAAATACCACTTGAAGCGCTGTGGTATTACTTATGATTTGTATGACTTGAATGACAACAATATGAAAGTTCGTAAGGCCGTCTAAACAGTAGAGTATGACACACTTTGTTCAAGTGATTTCATTTTGCTCGCAGGATTGCGACACTTGGCCCATCGGCCTCAGGTCGCAACATTTCCTAGTCGAAAAATAAAATCTCACATTTGCCACGCGTATCGTAAATAACTATTTTTTTAAGCTTACACTTTGCATCGCCTTTACAGCGCCTCTTGATTTACGAAACAGAGGTTTTGTCAAAAATGACTCACTCAAGGTTGCGGATGCATTTTCCACAAACATCGATGTCTATAACACTCGGCGTAGTAATCATATTCGGGAGGTGTCAATATCAATAACTTACTACAAAAATTCACATACAATACCTGTACATCAATTTACAACACATTGCCAGATGACATTAAACGATTAAATTCGATACGCAAGTTTGAATGCTAAGTAAAATATTTACTGGTGGACAACTGTTTCCATACAATTAGAGAGTACACCTAGCATCAAAAAGGAAAATAATCTTTTGGGCTGTATAATTCCAAGCAACCTGTAACAAAAATTGTATCTCAGCTTCTGCCAGCGAGTGCCGAGATGGCCCAATGTTTTAATCCTTAACATAAATGTAACTTCACTATTTGTGCAAGTCTTCTAGAGATCTTCACGAAGGCACGATGAGAGATAATATCCTAAATCTACGGTTCATTTGCCTTTGCAAATAATTTTTATTACATTGGAGCAAACGTTTCTTATCACTTCTTGCCAAAAATGCTCATTTCTATATATACTCAGAATTTAACTTGTATGTAGGTTAGGACAGGGATCCCAGAATTCAAGAAAATGCATAGAAAACACTTTTCCCCATAGTACGTCACATACAGTTTTAACTGCAATGCCTTTAAATAAATGAATTAATAATAATAATAATAATAATAATTGTAATTTATTAACTTCTTTAGTTTAGGGTCCAAATAAGTCACAGACTTGTCATCTGGTCCCTGTACAATTCTTATATAATTAAAACAATTTTGACAGTAAAATAATTCAACAACAAGTTAATAGAAGAATTTTACATATTGTATACCAGGAATGAACACATTAACGCCGTTTTTCATATATAAATTACTAATACATAATCGCAACACATGATGTTATATCTTACCCTTCCGGTATGTAAAATTATTATCGTCCACACATTATATGTGCACATTCACATTAAATACATTATTATTATACACTTTTATTTCTGAATCTCTATCTTGTTTCTTTTAATCCTACACACACAATAATAACATAATAATGATAATAACAATAATAATAATAACTACAACAACAATAATAATTATAATATTTATTATTATTATTATACATTATTCACAGCATCTACTGGTCGGTATGTCAACCACACACAGGTATGATGACCAGGTGTGTGG
>BOPP01000054.1:367448-393382 GCA_017312745.1 Gryllus bimaculatus | reverse complement strand
TTATTATTATTATTATTATTATTATTATTATTATTATTATTATTATTATTATTATTATTATAACGACATCGTGAGCGCGCCATTTGCCCTGGAGGCGGGAGGCGGGTGGCCGACTGTGGCGCTATCGCGCCAGAACATCGATTGTCGAGGCTTCGACGCTCGGCGCTCGGCGCTGCGCCCCAAACGGCGCTTGCAGAGGTCTTGTTCCCTCGGAGTTGGCGGCCCCTCCAGCCGCCCCCTGCCGCCCGGGCCCCCGCACGCTGGGGCCAAACGAAGCGAGCGCAGCCCAAACCTCAACTGGTTCCGCTACAGCAGCACATATTTCCTCGCATTATTTATAAATTCGCAATTTTCGAAAATTCTGAGTTCGAAGAAAATGATAACTGCGCCATTATTTTAAGCGTTTCTTTTTTAAAAAAAACAACTTTTTTTAAAAATTCCATTACTTTCAAGCATAAATTTCGCAAAAACTTATCATCTTCTTCAATAAATTGTACATATTGACCATATTTCAAGATCTGTCTTTAGAGATCCGTCTTCAATATTGTAGTTCTAAGAAGACGCCGCAAAAACTTTGAACTTTTGCAATTTTCGAAAAATGAGAGATTTGAACGAAAATGTTACCTATATCGTTCTCATAAGAGTTTTCAAGCTCTCTAAGAACAAAGTTTAATAAAAAAATTAGAGCCATTTATCAGAAAATGTTTAAAATGATGTTGAGGCTTCATGTAAAGTACCCTCAATATCAGAGTATCAGTTTGAAACTGACAAGGTCTCGAGTTCCTGTAAATCAATCGAAGAAACAATCAAATATTGGAGAAAATCGTGTGAACGGTTTAGGCGCAGCGGATAGTCTGACGTTTTGCCGTCAACCGATTTTTCAGCATCAAGCACTGACAAACCATGAATTATGACTACACAACGTGTTAGAAGAAGTAATTTACTTTCCATGAGCCCAGCAATAAGAGCTTTCCCCTGGCGCACGACTACTATACTTTCTATTCCCCCAAAGGAAGGGCGAGAGTGTCAAAATGAAAGTCGTGGGGCGAGCTTCCGAAAGCCCGTCAGCGCTGCGAAGCACGTGCTCGGAGAGTGGGAGAGCTTCTTCCCAGAGATACCGCGTGCGCTGAGGCAACCTGGCCAATGCCAGCCGTCTTACGAAAACACTACACTGGTCGGCCAGTGGTGCAATTCCATTCAACTTCATTAAATTTTTAATTTTTGACGTTATTAATGTTCTTTTCTCAACAAGTATACCTGTGTGACTGAACGATTAGTGTTTCCGGGTGCTTTAACGGCTAAAGTCATTTGTCCTGTAAGTGTAGTGAAAGGTTTTATCTCCGATGGCTCTTCCCCAACCAGGCAGCACCGCCCCAGTCGGACAAACTCATAACTCTCCACTGATTCCGATTTGAACGGTACTGTAGTATGTGAAAGTGTATGTGCACGTAAGGGGTGAGGACAGGAAAATGAAGAGGAAGGAAAGATAGATCAATGTCCGTGGCCCGTTTGTTAGGGTACTGATCCGGCATTCGCCTGGTGTTGATCGGAGAAACCACGAAAAACTACAGATCACAGCAGCCGGCCGCTAGAATTCTCTATTATCTAGCTATTTAGCTAGTGTCGAAAATCCTGCTACCGTCAGGAGTGCAACTCTAGTTCTTATCGGCCACAGATACCCTTGAAAGTGCCTTTTGAGATGTCTATAAATTTAGAATTGGTAGCAACATCGACATATTCTACGGCTGTGCGTTTGACTGTATTATTTTCCACAATGGACAACATAAACTTTTATTAACTATTTTACTCATGAGTTATTATTTGCAATTCGGTCAATGGCATTTTGTGATAAAATGGTTACAAACATATCAGGAGCAGCTAAAATCCAAAAGATCTCATGTGTATTTTAAGTTATCGTCTGACCGAAGATGGCTGTCAACTGTTTTGGACAATAAATATTCCTTCCATGGCGAAAACTACAGAAACCAATATTGCTTCTGAAACAACCCATCAAGAAACATTTTTCGCTTTTATTAACATTATGTTCATACTATTTAATTCACTTATGATTTTTATTCCAGAAATACTCTAAACGAATTTCACTCGTGGTTAGAAACTTCTCAGATACGTTCACCCGTCGCTAAGCGTCTGCCAAACTTATCGATAAACTTGAGAACACTAATGAAATCGCTCATGATAGGTTCTACGAAACGTCCCCAAGTTCTAAATTCCAAGAATCGGGTCAATGCCGCTTCGCCCCAGCATCCTTCTCAGACAGCCTCCAAGCCACGCGCGTCGCAATTCAGTAATTCAGGATCCAAATAGCAGTTTACGTAACAAAGACGCGAAACAATGATTCACGTGTCGAGTTTGTGACTAAGTTTTGGCAAAGAGTGCGGGAATCACCTCGCTCCGAGTCGCGTATACTCTTTTTTAACACTCCGGGAGCGAAACGCAATGCGCCAAGCGAAGGAATATAAATTAAATATCAAATAACTAGAAACACCTTTCTTGTACAAAAGTAAATGGATTCCAGTGTCGTAATACTATTGTTTGTAAATAATAAACAAAATCGTCGTCAAGATGAGAGACAATTGCCAATCGTTACAGATGTTTCACAAACTCTGAAAACATGACTTGGTTTCTCACACGCATGATAAACCGCGTTTCAGGCACGGCGTGTGAAAAATATATTATTTTTCAATAATTGTCATGAGCACAAATGGTGCAACACAATGGCACAAACTTTCTCGCAACAGAAACGCCCATGGTTCAAATATTAACGTCGTAAGTGATATACAGGAAACAAAAAAAACTTTTTTAGACAGCCATTACTAAAAGCTCCAAATTCCAATTTCCCACTATTTAATTTATAGTTTCCTCACATAATTTTGGCAGGCCTGTTTAACGTTTGAATCTCTACGGGCATTTATTTTGATTAGTGGGTAGCTTGATGTGTAAATTAAAATTCAAGCCTAAAGAAATATTACTTACTAATGAAAACAAAGCAAAAACTCCTAAAATTTCAACGCCGGAAGTTACATATTCCGGCTGTGTGTAAAAGCAATACTCAATATTTGAAAAAAATCCTTCTCTTTTTCTGTGTCTTTTGACACCAAAACGTCAAGAAGATCATACTAGCCTTCCGAAGCTGTATAACATTAATTAATTGATTGTTTGATTATATCGTGTTCCCAGAAGCATCAACAGCTATGGTCATTTAGTCCCTTTCGTACACTTTACGTTTTCCCTCGGAAGGTGACGATGACCAACCCGGCTGGACAGTGGGATCTGGCGCCGACCTAAATGTCAATTTGCGGATTTTCCCCCAACCAGATATCTACCACTATCGGGGCACCGCTCCGTTCTGGAGAAGCTCTTAGACCTCTAAATGTATGATGGTGCAGTGTATGTAAGTATGTGTGTGTAAGTAAGGAGTGAGGAGTCAGGATAGGACAAGGAAGAGAAAGAAATGATCGCACGCGGTCCGTGGCCCGTTTGTTAGGGCACTGCTCCGGCTTTTCCCTAGTGTCGATCGAAGAAACCACGAAAAACTACCGATTGCAGAATTCTCCTCCAGAGTGTGGATGAATTCAACCAAGCTACGTAGCTATCGATTTACATGTTTACGATACGTATGATCGATAATCCTGCCACCGTGGAGAGTGTAACCCTAGGAACTCCCTTTCAAAGGCGCAGCAGCGACATCAGTCGCGCCCTGAGCGAGATATGCCGGTAGGCCAGACAGCAGGAGCGTTCGTGGGGGTAAATCGCGTAGAGGAATTCGGAATGAAATTCGCCGCCTTGGCACCGCCCGTGGAGGGTGCAGTGCGAGGAAAGCCCTGCAGAGCGCGGAGCGTCGCGGCGCCGGAGGAACAAAACAAGCGCGTTGGGGGGGGGGGTCAATTGTCTAAGAAAGCGACGGCCACTGCGACGATGGCACCCGGGGCCACGTGACAGTTTTACTCGCCCTCGTTTGCGCCCTCGGCTCCCCCTCTGCCCGCCACCTTCGTCTGCCCCCTGGTGGACTGAACGCGAAGAGAATTCAGGCGTACAGATATCCACGTCGCGGACTTTTACTTTCTCTTTTACATTTTTACTTTGATCGGACTTTCCGAACATTGTATGAAGAAAGATATGTAATGCGGTAGAAGATCAATTTCGAGATTGCAACAGAAATGCACGTTTTGGAGGTCTCCTGATACCGACAAAGTGTTGTTTTTATTTCAACACGTCTCCATCTAGTGGACTTTCCGCGAAAAGAATTTATGCGTAACGATCCCCCACGATGTAAATTTTTACTTTCTCGCACATTTTTACTTTGCGGTACTTTCCGTACATTGTACAAAGAAAGTTAGGAATGCGGTGGAAGCTCAATTTCGAGATTGCAATGGAAATACACGTTTTGGAGACCCCAGAAACAAAAGTTTCAAAAACAAATTTTGTTATTCAGTTAATTCAGAATTCAGATAATTTCAACAACTTGATTGTGATAATTTTCATCTGGTTCACATATCACAAAAATGTTAACAACCAGTTCTCTACTCTACAATACTGTTATCAACCAATTTGCGCGAACCGGTTCAAACCGGCTGAATGAGAACACTACAAAAGAGGACAGACAGCTTTTACAATCTGCAAACCAGAAAAATATATCCTGTGAAGATTTTCATTACTGTAACTTAAACAGAACAAACAAGACTAAGCCTGTTTTACCTAATAAATGAGAATATTCCTCCCATTTGCATTATATGCAGGGTATAATTAATAATACTACACCTTCTTCAGGAATGCCCTATATACTATAAATAATGATTACGAACCAAGTGTGGCAGGGGCCCACAGCACAGGACATCTGAGGATGACAGTGTGTGTGTGCGAGGGCGGTCCCTGCGGAACCCCCGGCCGCAGCGGTCCGCGTCCACGCGAACGGCGGATTCTTCAAGAGCTCAAAAGCTCCGTGCCGTGTCGCGCGCGTGGCCATAAAGGAGCGCTAGCGGCGTCGGGCGAACTGTGCCCTAATCAGATCGCACGTGCGGACGAGCGACCGGCGGACGAGCGGTGCGGACGAGCGGGACACCATGGAGACGAGGTCGAGGAGTCGACGTGCGCGCCTGCGCCGGGCGGAGGAGGAGAAGAGGAGAGGGAGAAGGGAGGACGAGGAGGGGAAAGAGGGAGGAGGAGGAGGGGAAAGAGGGAGGAGGAGGGGGAGGAGGAGCTGCGAATGGGCGTTTGTGGCTATTATGGCTCAACTGCTGCCACTGCAGTGCCTCCGAACGGGAGAACCTAGGGTTCCACTCTAGATGGCGGCAAGATTATCCACACTACCGTGTCAGCTAGGTCGAATTGTCGGGAGGAGAAATCTAGAGGTTGGCTGCTCTCATCAGTAGTTATCCGTGGTTTCTACGATCAACCCCGGGCGAATGCCGGAGCAGTACCCTGACAAACGGGCCACGGTTCTGCCCTTGTCCTGCCTTCCACCCTTACTTACACAAACGACCACTTACATGCACCACACGACCAACATTTCGGGAGATCATGCGGGCGGTGTTCACACAGGGGCGGTGCGCCGTAGTTGAGCGATACCTGGATGGGGAAACCCTCGCGAGCAGAGGTGTAGGTCGGTGCCGGATGACAACGTCCAGCGGGGAGGAATATCACCGTCACCACGCAATAAAACATGATCTACACTTACGGCATTAATGAACTAGAAGTTTACTCTCTCGGGAACACCAATCGATTAAGCAACAGAATTGGGGTTTACTCTTCTCGCCTCACCCAGAGCCGAGTCAACCAATCGAATCTCACTCTATATGGCCCACATTAACTTCTGCATAAAGTGAGGTAGTGAGAATATGCAATACTACTGAAAAATCATTATAGATTTTTTTCTGAAAATGAAAACGTAAAATTTTAACATTATTAACTTTAATCAATCGCTTCCTTACGAAACAATCTTACTGAATAATGAATAGCATTAGGATGTTTTAGACTGTAAACCATTTACATGTTTCAAGCAGAAAATTTGAACAATTTCTAAACTTTATGAAGGCGCCCAGTCCTAATTAATCCGGATTACGGACGTTCTTCTGTGCCTCAACCGCAGAAGGAGAAAAAGTCGAAGGCGGTCCCCCGTTCGAGCCCTGCGAAGTGCCTCTCGTCCTTCCTCCCCCCTCCCCCTCCTTCCCCGACGCCAGGGGTGGGAGAAACAAGCCCGTGGAGCCGAGTGGCGCAGACCTCCCTGGCGCAGAGGCAATCTCCGTCGCCCGGAGAAAGGCGCTAAAGAAAACACGCGACTTACGTGAAGAGGAAACACTCATCACGAGAGGCGGCCATTCGGGCGCTCACTTTACCCTAAACAGGCAAGGGAAGAGGAATTTCGTTTCTCTGAAATACGCATGCGAAGAGGCATTTATTCTAGCAAAAGTAGCGGTGCAAAACGGGCATGTAAACAATAAAAAATCTCATTTAAAAGGAATTGTTATAAAAAGTGTAATAATACAGATGATTCACGTTTTTTATTTAAACTATTATTTACATTAGCACGTAAGGTGAACGGAAACGATATTTTCTTGGCAATCGGATCCAACAAGACCACGTCGTAGGTTGACGGCTACGACTTTTTTTGTCGAGCGACGCTGTCTCTGCGTAATGCTGTTGTAAACTACCATCGAATCCTGAAATGGCCTCAGTGAAAACGAAATTATAGTTTTCGTCCTTCGCATTGCCTATTGTACGATTTATTTAGATTTGCGTTTGAAGTAAGTCTGCTGTCGACAGTTCCATCCTATCGGGACATTCAATGTCACTACATTGACGTCTCTATTGTGATGTTCATGTCCCGATTGAATGGACCCGCCAGCCTGAACAGCTGATATACTTCAAACGCATCTCTGAATAAATCCAAATATAATGCACTGAGAGAGAGAGAGAGAGAGGGAAAGAGAGAGAGAGGGAAAGAGAGAGAGAGAGGGGGAAAGAGAGAGAGAGAAAGAGAGAAAGAGAGAGAAAGAGAGAGAAAGAGAGAGAAAGAGAGAGAAAGAGAGAGAAAGAGAGAGTAAAAGGCATTTTGCTAAACTTAAGGACTCTACTTATCACAACGCAACACGAAAGACAGTCTACACACCGCCTAAACGTGGTAACGTTAAATGAACACAACCAAATGTTGCATTGCTTTACTGGTTCTCTATTACAATTCTTTTGTTGTTTCTGTGACTTCTCTCCTGGCATCTTGTATTTTGGACCCTAACCTTATGAGGTATCGAAAGGTAAGGTATCCCTCATTTCAGTATCCTCGCTCCTACTTCATAAGAAGTGAAAGAATTGTAATCATGTGCTGGAAATCTGCGAATCTGCGACAGAAAAAACTCTCGTTACCAGCTCCTGGTAACAATAAAGAGGATACATTTTCTTATATGTAGTAAATTGGTTCCTCTAATACACTGTGTCAGAATCCATCTTTGTCCATAATTGATTTTCCTTGATCGATTTAATAAACAAATAGCCCTCTGAGTTTGAAACTGATACTTTGTTTTTGGAGGTACTTTATAATAACTCTTCAAAACACTTTAACATTAACTCAATAATGCCTCAAACATTTTTTAAATAAACTTTGCCCTCTGTTAGCGTAATGGTAACGGTTCATGGCTCATTTTCGTTGAAATCCCCGATTTTTCGAAAATTGAAAAAGTTCAAAACTATTTTCGGCCTCTTCGTACAACAATATTGAAGACAGAGATTTTTCTCTTAAGGAAATTTTCTCATTAAAGGCAGGTCTTAGAATAAGATCAGAGACAATTTATCAAAAATACGAGCCGTTTTTACGTAGTTTTGCTTGAAAATTATGCAATGTTTAAATATTTACTTTCACAAAGACTGCTTTAATATTTTTAATCTCTCCGTATGTGTCAAAGAACTGTATAAAAATTGCGGCTCGTACCTTTTGTGCATTTTTAAAAATCGTAAAAAGTTAACATTGCAAAAGTACAATAACAAAAATATTTTTTCTCTTAAATAAAAGCTGTTCTTTAAACACATATTAAAAAAGTAACGCGAACGATTTTATGATAAAACGTGTAGTTTTCACGTTATTTCTCCTTGAAGTTAGTGCAAATTATAAAAAAAATCCCCATAACCAGTTCAAATATTTCCATTGAATGTTTTTCTCGATTAAAACAAGGGACGCCAAAGAGAGCGACGCAGATCTCATTTTCGTTAAATTATCTGAATTTACCAAAATGGCAAATTTAGAAATAATGCGCAAAAGTATATGTTGTAGCAGCACTAAGAGTTTTATTATTTCTTTCTCCCCTTCTGTAAGTTTCCACTGCCTTCCATTTAGAGGCAGACGAGACTCCGCAGGTGAAGGGAAACCATCTCGTCTAGGGTAAACACCCTATGCATATTCTGCTCGTCTGCCAGCAGTGATGAAACAGCCCTTTCGTCAAACATTCCCTGTGCAGCGCTCCTAACGCAGCCAGGGGAAATGCAACCCTCTGGCACTGTCATTAGTGCTTCCAATTATACGACGCCAGCAATACGTCTGAAGGATAAAGGAAAACAATATAGAAACATATTAACACCATATTATGGAATATCTGTGGTATCTCTCAAAATCAATAAGAATAAGAATTAAAATAAAACCAGTTATTTTCTTATTCTCATTATTTCCTCACCATTATTTCTTTTACAATTTTCAAATATTGAGGGAGTTAAATTTAAATGAGACCTGCGTCACTGTTAAGCGTCTTTTCCTTTATCCGTTGGAAAAGTTAAAGAAAAAAAGTAGAGCCATATTGGTGAAAAAAAATCCGTTGCTTTACTCTAAGCAAAAATTATGCAAAATCTACTCATTTTGAAAAAAAATACACGTTCTTATTTTAAAATTATTTCAATAATAGATTTGATTACAGAATAAATATCCACCTTCAACATCTTTAACAGAAACAAGGAGACACAAATTAAGGACAAAAATTTCCATTGAGTTTTTGTCGTAGAAGAGCACTTCATATTGTTGAGCACACAGTTAAGTTACCCCACCATTGAAAGAGGAATAAATAATGCGCTTAAAATATTTCGTACAAAAGCTCGTGCAATATACAGTGTTCAGAGATGAAGTGACGCCTCCCACATTCGTTATCCTTCGTCGCCTGTTCATCCGCCGACGCGGAGGCCAG
This sequence comes from Gryllus bimaculatus, assembly GCA_017312745.1. NCBI lineage: Eukaryota > Metazoa > Arthropoda > Insecta > Orthoptera > Gryllidae > Gryllus > Gryllus bimaculatus. Next base: position 384,206 of record BOPP01000054.1, on the reverse strand, counting down.
TCGGGAGCTTCGAGCTTTTCCCCGTTGAAGGGAGATACCTGGTTGGGGAAACCCTGCTGGTCGACGGTGGGTATGCATCTCGCCACCCAGTGGGGTCACCGCCACCTCTCGAAGGAAACGCCGATACTACACTTACGGGATTAATTACCTTAGCACTTAACGCGCTGGTGTCTTCGCCGAGTACGATCGGGACTTGGTGTCTCTTTGTCCACCTCTAACATGATCTTTGTGGTAGCGTTTATCAGACCTCCAATGAGTAGAGTATTTAATTGCTGAACTTTCAACTCCTAGCTCTTTAATATCCTTGCGAAAATACTGAAATTTGCGGTGTCATTATTATCCGCATCCATAAAATAGAAGTCTCAATATTTTCCGAGTGCCCAGATGGTATTGGCGGCTAAAGTGGCAATTACACATCTCACACAAGTCAAGTGGGTTCGAATATAGAAAAGTTCAGCAAAGATTTCACCTTGAGATTGGTGCATCTAAAGTATGATTTACAATCCAAACTACAGTTTCACTCTAATCTTTCGCCAGTCAATAAGAAGGGTTTGGAGAAAATGATATCTGATAGCGGTAAAAAAAACTTGAAGTTTCCAGAGAGCCACATGTTTTACTGCGTTTCTCATTGCAACTGTGAGAAAAGTGATTGCAGATTCTAATATCCATAGATTTAAAAACACTACCCAAAAGAAGTAACTGCTGTAAATAATTTTTCAGAAACGCAGAATTAGAATATGTACTCCTGATTTACCAATCGGCTAGCAAGAAAACACATCGCAAAATAAACATTTGAAACAAAAGGTTAAGAATATGTACTCGTTGCTACCATACCATCGCAACTGGTAGGGCAGTAAGCGAAATGCATTACGTCAAGTAAAGGAATATAAATTAAATATCAAATAACTACAAATACCTTCCTTGTTCAAAAGTAAATGGATTCCAGTCAATGTCGTTTCACTATTTTGTAAATAATAAACAATGACGTCAAGACGAAAGATAATTGCGAATCGTTACAGATGTTTCGCACACGGTGCGCGATGTTTAAATTTCGATTTATTTAGTCAAAAAAAGTAAAAATTGTATGTGATGTGTGGGGGAGAAGATCATATGCGCACGGTTTCTCGAGTTCACACACTACGAAATCATTGTTTGTACACGTAAGCTTCCGCGGCACGAATCCATAAATTCTCGGCTATCCGGGAGACGCCGCGTCGTTGGCTGGGGTGCCGACGTTTCGCCTGACATTTCGCATGCGTCCTCAGGGCAGTGGCCACGTCACGATGGCCGAGAATTTATGAAACCATTGTTTCGCACACTATAAAAACGTTAGCTGTTTTGTACCCGAAAAACAAGCAAGAAAAACCACGTTTCGCGCACGGCGTGTTAAAAAATAATTTCCTCTCGTAGCATCACTGTTTTGCAGCAACATTACAAAACTTTCTTTATACTACGTACGTAGTGTGTGAAAAAGTAAACAAATGAAAAGTAAAAAATAAATTACTACTGTACATACATGCATACAATGCCTACATCCTGTTAAAAATATTTGTATTTCAAAAATTTTAGCTCTGAGGATCGCTATGCGATCGAAACGATCGTAAGCTGAATAAAAAGTATTGATACCAGACAACATCTTTATTTATCATAATAATAGAAGGTATCTACCTCACCAGCGATCTAATTAATACTACTGTACAGTTTGGGAACTTTGAAACGTCCGCAATGTAGATCAACCTGTACTCGCGGTGGCGTGGGAGCGCTGGCAACGCGATATAATCGAGAGCCTGTCCCTCCCGCAGAGAGTGAAATATCGATGCCTCGCGCAGTTCATTGCCGCGCCTGGATTTAATCAGGACCCGCGTCCGACGCGCCTGCCAAGCAGATGAAACGTCCGAACGAAGGTGACAAGATGGAGGGATATTCGAGGAAAACACGAAACTGGACGGCTGTTGAATTTCATCACGAGGATTGCAAGAATCCAGACACAATCAAGCATAGTTTATGAAACGACTGTTCCTATGGCCGATTGTCGACGAATCACTGTGAACGCCATTCAAAGTAAAAATATGCCATGGAAATTCATTCCAAAATACATTCTTAGCTATCCGGGATGAGTCGCGTCTCGGCCAATTGGGCTGACGATTCGGCCATCTTGCTGTGCCCTTCTTCAGAGCAATCAATATAGATTCTTCACAGCTCTGAAGAAGGCCACAGCAAGATGGCCTAAACGTCAGCCCAATTGACCGAGACGCGGCTCATCCCGAGTAGCCAAGAATGTATCGACTCCGGCCGCGGAAGCTTACGAACTTCATTCCAAAAGGTTTGTAGTTATTCGTGTTTTATTATTTGCTATGGAATCAGTATTGAATTTGATTGTGAAATCTATGAAAAAGAAATCATTGCAAATAGTATCAAAATTAAGAGTGGAAAAATCTAGCGAAGACAGAAAAAAGTAAAAAACAAAAGAATATAATTATAATATGTTTCCAATGACTGACATCTAATGAAAATTAAAATCATGTATGTGCGACAGCCAGGAAAGGCAAAAATACCACCTAACTTATTTCAGGTGCAAAATTCACTACAGAAAAGAGTTATTGTTACTTTACTATACCAAAAATCTCTGAACAGAAATAACAAAGTGCTAGTGAGCCAATCCGAGTGGCCGAGATCCCTAAGGCAGTAGTACTTGCCGATCGCGGGCCGAAGGATTGCGGGTTCGAGTCCCTACTCGGGCGTGGTTGAATTTATGTTGGTCCTTTCGCCCCTCACCATCACCATATCATTTCATTCAAGATATACAGTTACCCCATACGTTAATCAATGATGATATAAGCTCATTGAATTCCTAAAAAGGCAGGGGCCTCCTGTCAGAACATAGGGGCGGTTCTGCTGATCTCTATAGGTGAACTAGTCTTTAAGATATTTATTGTTATTACTACAATAAGTGGCAGCCTGCCTTTACATTGCACTATATGCCAATTTAAAACTAACTGCACTCAATTTTCAGATGCATTCTAGTGTCACGTTTATAGCTCACTTTGCATTTCATTTTGTTTACACTTTTACTCTTCTTTTAGATTTTAGGCTCACATTTACATTAGTATTTACTCTTGCAATTATTCACATTTAGCACGTATTTTCACTAATCAACAGTGGTCGCTAATGACCTCGTAATTAATCGGACATGAAATGAAAATCAAGAAAACTACTAGTGCATTTAGTGAGTTGAAACATGTTAATCCTTAGGCACTGAACATTGGAGAAATTTCATATAACAAAGTTACGCATTTGATTTGTTTCCGTAATTGGCGGCGAACTCGTTATTGCCTTGCGTTTGGCTGATGCCTTAATCACACAGCCAAAATCAATTACGTAGAAGTTATAAAATCAATTACGTAACGGTTATGAAATCAATTATTACATGTTATAAAATCAATTATTACAAGTTAATATTTTGCAAATCCGTCTCAAACAATTCACAAATATTATCCCAACTTCTACCCCGAACTCATACCATCCCCCAGTCTCTTTTTCTGTGCGGAGAAATGAGGATTGAGGGAAAGGAATAAGGGTCTGATTGAGTCGACGCCCAAGTGATTTCGCCCCATAGATAACTTCGCGTGTCTGCTGCGTCAGCTTCTTTGCGTAAGGAGAGTGCGACGGCCCGGAACCCCATCTCCGCTCGCGGATTTATCGAGGAAATCCCTTCGACAGAGCGCGCAGTTGCCAGCCCTGACGCCGTCGTTCCCGGCGCGCACTCAGCCGCGGCGATCCGCCTCAAGCAGGATTGCCAACATGGCGCCGATCCGATTCTTCTCCGCAGGCCCCGACGTGGGGGTGGGAGGCTTTGGTTCTCGATCTGTTAGAGGATTCGAAACCTACTCTGCAGACTTACGTGGCTGAGGGCGTCAGTTGATGTTACTGCGGGGCCTCTGACCGGGAGGTCCTAGGGGTCCAGTCCCGGCGGTGAAACTCGGTTTTCGCCACCAGCCAGATACTTGAGCTGAGTTCAGTCGCTGTCTGGAGGAAAATTCCAGCGGCCAGCTGCTCGGTAGTTTTTCGTTGACTCTCCGATCAATGCCAGAGCAATATGCACACAAACGGGCCACGGACCGCGCGCGGTCTTTCTCTTCCTTTCCTTACCCCTTACACACGCGCGCGCGCGCGCACACACACACACACACACACACACACACACAAAGAGAGAACGCACTACTCTACCACACACGCGAAGATAGAGGCTGTGGTGCTGCTCTGTTGGAGATATCTGGATAGAGAAAACTGATATGTCGACATGTAGGACGGTGACGGATGTCATCATCCAGTGAAAGGATGTCCTCGCTCTCTCCAGCCATAAAACATACACTATACTTACGGGATTAAAGACGCGTAGTTGACGCGTCTCCACGCGTAGCTGACTCAGCCGGAAACACCAACTAAACAATGAATCGAAACCCATCCGGTTTCCTGCTGAGGGTGACACACCCACTGAGAGGCAAAGAACCACCCAGGGAGGCGAGTGGGGTTGGGACTAGCACTGATGGGGCGGAGACTGGAGTCGCCCATCCACTTCATGAGTTTCGCGGCGATACCCAAGTCGTTAGTACCAACTGGACGCTGTGAATGGGTTCGTAGGCTTCCGAGGCCGGAGTCAATGTATTCTTGGCTATCCGAGATGAGCCGCGTCTCAGTTAATTGGACTGACGTTTCGGCCATCTTGCTGTGGCCTTCTTCAGAGCTATACTGCTGAGGCTGCTACTACTGGGCAGTATAGCTCTGAAGAAGGTCACAGCAAGATGGCCGAAACGTCAGTCCAATTAACTGAGACGCGGCTCATCCCGGATAGCCAGAATACACGGACGCTGTGAAGATAGGGTCAGATATAAACCAGCGATGTGCGCCTACGCGTCAAGAACCGTAGTCTACGTCTACATGTAAACAACGTGCAGACAACGAACACTGCGTAGACAAAGGTAATCTATGTAGGAAGACAGCGGTAATCTACTAGCTTTTTGTGGGGCAGGGGCGAAACTACGAAGACCAGGAAGCCAGCATTTATTTATAATAATTAAATATTATAAATTGGGAATAATTATTGTTCTCAATGTATCCAAAGCAATGCTACATATTGACTGAATCACATCCAAAGGAGATTTACCATAATGAATAACCATTTTTTTAAAATTTCAAGTAAACAATATGTTACTTTAAAAATATTGGTGGTGTGGGTGACAGTCATTACTGGAATTGCCTTCATCCCCTGTAAAATACTTATCGGGTCCGTCGCGATAGCGTGTGACGATGAGGTTGACGACATGATCAGGGATCTGCACAATATTTCTGCGCATCAGGTTGGTGACTCTGCTCTCGGAGGGAAAGAGTCGGATGCAGAGTGGTCTGATGTGAAAGTTGAAACAAGTCCGCATAGGTTTTGTTGAGATGATTATGGAGGTTGTCATTTCTTCATTAGGAATAGTATAGTTTGTTTTACTTACTGAATCGAAAATATTTTTTTTAATATTACATTTCAATATGCTTCTACTATTATTATTGGGCTATTTCAAGTGAAAAAATTAATAGTCTGCTCGCATCACATTGTCCACGTAGTAAATACGTAAAAAGTGACATGTAGATTACGGGTAGAAAACACGGATAGACATAAAATTATAATCTAAGGCACAGGTCTGATATAAACGCTCAGATGGGAGATTGGATATTACCCTTCAGACACCCAGTTTGTCGGTGTTACCCTCATTGCTTCTGCCAGGGGCGCAGCAGGGAAAACGTGTTATCCTCATATGGGTTGCACTTGTTGAGGACCTTCGTGTAAAACGAGGGGGAATTCAGAGAAATTCACCGCGCCTTTCTCTATTGAAATAACCCTACCACTCCCCAATTTTATCACTTTCGTTAATTTTAAAATACAATCTTACCCTTTACGTTCAATTTGATTTTAGCTAGCCCGGTTTTTAATTTCATTTTTACAATACTCTCTATTTCGGATTAATATTGTATGTTCTCAGGGCTTTTTATGAAACTTGCTTGAAAATCCACAGGTCGTACGAAAATTCGGCTGGATGAATTATTTAAATTGGGGAAAATAATACTGGTGGCTAGATCTTAGAAAACCCCAATATTTTGAAATGAAAACACATAAAATATATTATTACAGTAGTATAAGAATAGCTACTATAGGTTTATTTTAAATATTTTCTTACTTGTGAAATAAATTCACACAATTTATGTTGACTTCCAAAACCATTAGTTTGGTTGGTTATAAGTAATTCCGTGTGCGTCAACTACAGAGGTCATTAGTCCCGTAAGTGTAGTGTATGGAAGAGTTGGTAATCTTGCCCGCTGATGGCGAGATGCGGCGCCACCCTACCGTCGGCTAGCGGGTTTCCCCGCCCAGGTATTTCCCACCAGCGGGGCACCGCCCACCTCTAAGCTCCTGATCGGTCTCCCGGGGTGTGTAGTCCATGTTAGTGTAAGGGGTGAGGATAGGACAAGAAAGATTAGCGCGGTCCGTGGCTCCTTTATTAGGTCCTGCTCCGGCATTAGTCTGATGTTGATCGGAGAATCCACCTCTAGAATTATCCTCCAGACAGCGACTGAATTCGACCTAGCTGACAAGCTAGTATCTTGCCGCTGTCCGCACTCGAATCTAGGACCTCCGGTCAGAGACACTGCACCAAACCCACGAGAAAAAAATAAATCTAATAAATCCGCATATTTATAAATCTCAACAATATTTACAACTTACACAATAATTACAACTAAATACGAATCACTTTTCTTTTGAAAGCCTTGGCCGCTGTCGTTCTGGATGCTCGAACACTTCTGATTTCGGTCACGACTCTAACCATTCTTCTCCTCACACAAGTGAAATTAGTTTTGCGTTCCTCTCATCTCAAATACATACACACAGGCACACTAGTATTCCCTACATTATTTTACAAAGAATTACACGCAATAAAATATGCTGTAATAATTCGTTTGATAGGAAACACTCGTGATAAATGGCATCGATTTTGAACAAAATATACATAATAAATATTCATATTCATGATTTGGCAGCATCCAATTAAATGTTTACTACTCTGACAACATCGTTCGATTCACGAACTCATTTCTATCTTCAGTAAACTTTTCCGATTACCCATAAATTTTCTTATGATTTTTCGCGATCTTCGCACACAAGTGTGTGCAGCACTCTTACACACAAATCTTTTCCTGCTCATGGCACGTAAGCATTTGCTAATTTTTCCATCCGAAAGTAATACTTTTAGTTTTTATTGATATGTTGTAGCTTGTTATTGCCTTCGATACAGAGCTCGATATTCACTGCATAAGTAACCTGAATCGAAAGGATCGTTGTTACGAGAGATAAATAAGAAAACAGTTCAATGATGCTACATGTTCTCTTATGTAGGGAAATATGAGAAGATAAACCGAGTCAAGTTAATATCTTGTTAATTAGTAAATTGGTAAATCTGGATCAATAAAATTAGATGAAAAATAAAATCTTGTATGTACTATGGTCGTCAACTGGCTCTAATTATTTCGGGAGACAAAACCGTCGGACATTTTGTGGCCGCTCGATCATCAGAACTCTTATAACACCATTGGTGCAGACATAACTATTCGGCTGAACGTTTCTTGTTTCCATTGTTTTCGTCACTTCGATGCTATACTATCACATTGCATTTTACTAATCCCCTTTGTTGTATTCTAACAGTATTAGAATTAATACTAACCAAAAGAAGAACTACTAATTATTAATTTTAACAATGATAGAATATTAAATATTTTAACATGAATATCTCTTTATTATGAAATATAATTGAAATAAATAATTTTTGTAGCGTTAAATCGATCTAACTCCTCTCGTTTCCCGTGACTAAATTAATTTACTGTTGTATCTCTCTTTCCTATTTCAAAATGAATGTGTTTAATGCCATTGAGACGACATGGCTCATCTCACTAACTTTCTCCCAACCAGCCACTAAGCTAGTGGCTTCTGCCCCAAGAGGTCTCCTATCCAGGGCGTTGGGAGAGCCGATAGCCGTCGGCTGTTTGCTTCTCCCGTCGGCTGTTTGGGGCGGGGAGCTCCTTAACGGGGTTAAAGGGATAGTTCGGACATCTTCCCCCTCGACCAACCTAGAGCTGGTGGCTACTAATCGAAGTGATCTACAACCCGTGTTTTTGGAAGGACACTTGCAGTCGAGTGCTGGCACAATAATGCTTCATTTGTGAATTATGAATTAAATACTTCGGAAACCGACATCATGAACTCTGGAATTATGGACTAACTCTTGTCAAAGGATGGAATGCGTTTCAGATTGCATGTAGATCAATGAACTGTCAATGTTCAAATAAAAATGCCAATCGCCTATCAAAGCCAAATTAATTGGGTGGCTAACGCGGCCTACAGCTTCACTCGACACTGGATCGTTAATGCCAGAATAATTGGGAATTAAACATCGTAGCTCTCCTTCGTGACCGTTGATAAACTACCCATTACGATTGCACTGGAGTTTACGCGATTATTATACGAAAATACGTTTGCATTATATTCCAATATTTACGTATGCATTAACTGTATTTTTTCTTTCCCGAAAGCTGCAAAACCTATACAATACATACATCACATAACACATAATCTTTTTCATTAGATATTTGTAATAAAAAAAACAACTTTGCAAGAAGCCCTTGCATAGTCACGTTTCCTGTTTCTTCATTGAATTACTAATAACAATAATAATAATACCAATAACAATAATAACAATATCAATAATAACAATAATAATAATAAATGATAATAAATAATAATAATTTTTATGGCAAGACTCGGGCCATAAGACCTATTCTTCCGCCTAACCACTTAAATATTTACATTTAAATAATGATACCTTAGTAGCCCTAGTACGTGCTGCTTTCAATTTTCCCCCCTTGCGTAATATTAATACTGGCCAACAAAGAAAACCCATTAAGTCATTTAACCGAGGAACGCCACTGAAGGAATACAATGGCATTTTTCTCTTGTCTTTAGAAACTAATTGAATGCTCACAAAAGGGAGTAATTAGAATCCGATATTTAATCTTGCGACTACCGAGCATCGCCCTCGGATAATCTTGAAAGCATTTAGAACGCGCCCGAGAGTTTGGCATCCAATATGGCGCGTCCATTTCTTAACTCGCGCCGTCGCCGCATTCCAAGGAGTGCGCTGCTGATGAATGCGCAATTGAGATTCCTCCGGAATTTATGGACTTTTTGATGAGTTTCTTCCAGAAGTTACAGAAATCGAGTATCATTATCCGTTTTAGATAATTCTTGGAAAAAGACTAGCAAGTATAATTAATTAATACATACATTTATAATAATATCAGCCGACCACCCAATCGGATGGCTGCGATCGCTAAAGCAGTAGTGCCGTAGTGGTTTGGACCATCAGAGTGCCTCGGGTATGGGTGTGACTGTGTTTGTATGTCCGTGTCGTCCTATCACCCCTCACTATCATCAACATGTCATCTTCCAGGGCTAACGTCCATGAGGGATAAGCTTAATACTAATCCACTAATCCAGATAATCTTTTTGAGCCCTGGTAAATGCAGGCTGCATGTACGCGGCACCAGGTGGATGAACCAGGTGGCTGCGTGTGCCGATTCTCCCCTTGGTCCGAAGGGTCGCGGGTTCGCGCCCCGCATGGTTGTTTTTCCCTTGTCTTTCATCTATTTGTGTTGTCGCGGAAAAGCCTTGTGAATCTGCTGACCATAGCCCGAGGAGTCTGCAGTGTGGCAATTTAGTGTAAAGGTTAATATGTGTCCCCCATGAGGGACCAAGTGGGTAGCCGAAAATAGGCATCTCCTGAGGCTGGAAAAAAGCTCTCGGAAGAAAAAGAAGCACATAATAATACCGCACCTTAGAAAAAAAAGAGAGTCACAAGTACAAACAGTTTTGAGAGGTTAGCAGTTAACGGTTACAAAAAATCTGGTTAATTAAATTTTTGACGAACTAATTTGATGTTTCCAGACTAAGCAGATTGAAAGGTATTTTTGTGATTAATATTTCAGGTTAGTGAAATAAGTAATTATTAACAGATTCTTGCCCTTGTGACGATGGTTAATTAAATCTACGTAAAATATTACACTTATGTTAAAAGGTTTTCTTGCTAAAAATATTTTTTTGTTTTAAATCAAACAATGTAGCATTGTAACATTAATACTAAAATGTAACTGCTTATTTGTTTTATATTTATATATTACACATTTTAGTATATTGCTCGTTTATTTTATTATTTTGATGTAAAACTGCTATTCAAAATACTGAATTTTCTGTCAATAAAATAAAGGTGAAATACAGTCTTCTTTTTCTTAATCTACTCTTACGACAACTTACTCAATTTCATTCCTAAAGTATTAAAAATTATTATAAAACATATTATATTACGGTAATGCGCTCGAAATTTGATATTTCTCCCTTGCAAACGACTTTAATATTCTTCTTGAATTTTACGAATACTTTATTCTGTAAGATCTTCGGCCTCAGGAACGCTTCGCTTTTCGCTACTTCGCTTATTTATAATGCCCTTATACCAGTAATTCAAAAATGCAGTTAGTTGTAAAATTCTCTTGTAAAATAATAATCGAAGGCCTTTTTTTCTTTGAGGGATTACTCGTCCTCATCCCTTTTATGGTGAATCGTGATTTCAATAATATTATGGGAAGCTTTTCAGTTTGCCATTGCTTTTCACATTGCTGTCACAGTTTGAAAATATTGCTGACCTATCAACAATTTCGATATGTGACATCGGGGTCCACAATAATTATTGTATTACAAATCATTTAACTCGAGCAGTTCTGTGGTTGAATCTTATTTGAAATAAATCATGAAATTTTCATTTTAAATTTATTAATTACTGTTGATTCAAATATAAATCATTTTAACTGAATTGTTGACATACTATTACACATCTCTTTGGTAAATAATGTTTGTAAACTTGATAGGAATGCAATTTTTTGTGTTCTAAATATAATCACTCAATCCATGTAAACTTTCTAGACGGTTTGTTTTGAAGGGACAAATTAGCAATTTAAGACAATTTATTAGATTCACGATTATTACCCCACCACAAAAATTAATTTGATCATCTCATAATTAACTTTTATATTAGTTAGGAATTAAGTCATTAGGAAATAAATGTAAGTAGAACTAGAAAAATAAAGCAAAATAGGTGTCCAAAAATGACCCAACTTCAAGAGTTTGCTCTAAATAACAGGCATAAGCAATTTATTTTTAATTTTCTAAAAGTGAAATTTATTCTGATAAAATATTTTCTGTCTCCTTAAAAATGTGTTCTGAGTCATAGTGACAGGATAAATTTGGACTCGTGTGATGTAAGTTATAGCTACTTGACAAATTGACGTCAACGGCGAATTAAAACGACCGTTATTGATTGCGGGGCAGTCGCCCGCCGTAGGGATACTCAGATTACCGTATACAAAGTTTCTGGAGGAATATATCGATTTACAGGACGAGATAACTAGTAGTGCTACTAATAGCATAGACTTTAACGGATAATTAAGTTTACTATTTTCTAGTGCCCTGGCTACCTTTCGCTTTCCAGTAGAGGAAGTAAAATGTGGAGGGTGGTTATTTTTTTATTAATCTGTACATTGGAACAAGAGAAGAAGAATATTAGTCAGACTGTATTTGGCCCTTAATTTAAAGACAGAAGATTATACAAAATAAAATAACTGCGTTATATCAATGTTACATGTGATACATAATAACAGCAATTATTCGGAAATTATTTATTTACATTTTCAGGCTTCATGTCAAAAACAAATAATTAATATAATATTTTAAACAATGAACATATGGTCAGATTTTAACAGAATTACCACAAACTAATGTACACAAGTCACAACGGAACGCACGGTGATTAAAACTTTTGAGCTCAATATGGGTATCATATGACTGTATGCAAGGATGTACATAAAAAGAGGTTTCGTTGTGACATGTGTACACTAATTTATGAAATTCTTCTGTAAAAATATAACCTTCTGTCTATTGTTTAAAATATGATATTAACTTTTTGATTTTGACATTAAGTCTGGTGATGGAAATAACTTATTTCCGAAACGTTTCTTATACTCTGTATCACATGTAAAATATAGATGTAAAGCAGTTGTTTTATATAATTAATTAACCATAATATATAGAAATAAAATACAAAAGTGACGAAATAAATTGAGTTGCTGGCTGAAACTATTTTCAGAGGAATGTCATAATAGCTTATGCATACGAATTTTCAAGAAAAAATGTAAAGTTTGAAGAAAAGCAGTTCGATTCATCTTTTTGTTCTTTTCTACTGTCATAAGCAAACCAAATGGTAGCAATATAAGCTTTTCCTATAAATAAATTTCAACGATATAGTCATCTTTTACATTCACTACTTTAAGTTTGCAACATTGTTTCTGACATAAAAAAATAACAAAAAACTCCTGAGCATTCGCAGAAGCATCCAATCACATTTAAGGAGGTAGATACAGCTTACAACAGAAACTTTTTTACAATATTTTCACATTTTTCTTCATTAAAACCATACTCCACAGCTGTAAAAATTAACTGAAATATATTTTTTCAGCAAGGAAAAATTTCTTTTTACTTGAAAATGTAACCAGTTTTTAACGCACTGACTTAGTTCTTCCCCGATAACTAAAATAATTTTGAAAGTGTATACTAACTTCTTCTTTTGATTTCTTGTAAATACTCAAGAGGTACAAAACCATGTTCTTCCATATAGATGTCTGGATAAATAATATTTTTAATAGAAACCAAAATTAACACATTGATTTTTAATAGTTTTTTTCAGTTTTATATTATTTATAATAAAAACTATTGAACAGAAGTGTATGATTTAGCATGGTTTTGTAGATAATGATCACGTACATCCTAAAAACGTCATAGCTTTTAACATTATTACTTTTTGAGGTAGGAGGGAAACGGTATCTTACATATGATGCAGTGACATACCTTTTAAATCATAACTAGAAAACTATTGCAGATACTGACTTCTTTTTCACCAAAATATTCCTAAGTAATTAATGCATTGAAAATAAATGATTTTAAAATTCCAATTTTTTAAATTTTTGTGGTGTATCTGCCTCCTTAAACCACCAAAAACGAAACTTAGTTTATTTTTCTCTCGTATTTAAGTCATCAACACGACGTACCCGGAAATCTACGACGAGAAAATGGAGAAGAGATAGCCATGCACACAGCCAGCTGTACCCATGTACAGCTAGAATGAACAGAAGAATCAGTATCTGTTGCACCATGCGTAATTGTTCGATTTCTTGCCAACGAAAGTGTGAAATTGAATGGAATTTTGAAGGAACTCAGAACACAGTTCGGTCACGTTTCTCTACTAAAAACTAAGTATTCCATTGAGACCACAAATGTCGAAATGGTTGTGATGAAGCGGAAAACGAATGCCATAAACAACATCCGGCAACGAGCGTCAATGATGGCAATATTCAAGCATCGCCGCATTGCTGTTGTCCACGTTGCATCAGAGGTGGTTGCAAGTGACCATTTCACTGTATCGGGCGGCGACTACCAGCGGTTGGCCACGGCTACCGATTCACCGATGGATCGGATGGGGGCTACCGATTCACGATGTCATCCTGCGTGACAACACACGGTCGCATCCACTAGCTCGTAATAAATTCAAGAAATTGCGCAGGCTGCTTTTATAACACTCATTTTACTGTTCGGAACAGAAGACATTCGGTGGAGAAAGATTCGAAGACGGCGCTGCGGTCAAACTGTACGCGTGCAATATGCTACAGCGGCAGCCGTCTTCTTTCTGCCATGAAGGAACCAAAAACGTTCCTGTGCGATGGAGAGAATGTTTTTCTGTTTAAGGAAACTATGGTGAAAAATAAGGGACTCCATTTGTATTTTCAATAATAACGTTGTGTTTTAAAATGCCGGTTCGTATGAGAATGACCTAAGCGCATTGGTCGTTAGTTCCGTTATTGTAGTGCACGTTATATCCCGGAAAAGTACAATGTTTTCCCCCCAGTACATGATACCCAGCGCTAGCGTTTTACATAACTTTTGTTACGAGGGTAAGTAGAAATCTTCAAAAGACACTGGGCAGCCCGTACTACCCAGCGTGTGCGATTTTTACTCACTAAATCAGAACCTCCCTTCTCCTCAATCCTCCCCGCGGAACCGCCTGTACATTGCGATTGCACTGTTACATTGCGGAGAGTGGACTAACTAGGACCCAGTCACAAAGTTAGTCAAGTGAGGGAACAGAGATATCCCTCCTTCCGTTCTTCTTGCGTTTCAATTTCAGCAATAAGTCTTCTGCAAATTTACCCACCGACCTTAAACTGCTTTCGGAAACTAACATATATGCAACTACGTTTTCTGGAGTCATCTGGCCTATTCCAAGTATCTCCGCAGTGACTCGTTGAAGTGCGAAACGTGGGCACTGGACAAACACGTGTTGGGCGTCCTCGACATCAGATTCGCACTCAGGACGATGAGGAAAACCATCCAGTTTGAACCTGTGGAAGTAGACTCTGAAGCAACCATGCCCCATTAGAAGCTGCTAGAGGTAAAAATGTACCCCGCTGTGCTTTCGACTGATCCACGATTCAACTGTAGGAATCAGTCGGTGTGTTCATATTTCCTTGGGGGACGTGTCCCATCGCTGTTACCATTCTGTTAATTATTCCTGGACGTTCTGCTTCCCGTCTCTTTTGGGATAACGCATCTGACGTCCGCGGGTCATTATATCTACTGGGACCATCCCGGCTGTGACGCAAACAGCTTCAATCGAGTCAGCGGAACGGACATGCAACTGTAAGCGCAGATAGTTCGTGCAATAAAGCCATGCCTCCTCGTATCAACCTTTTACATACCTGAGAGAGTATGTGTGCATGTAAGCGAAGAGGAGAAAAGAAGTGGAAGAAAAGATCGCGCACGTTTTATGAGCCATTGATAAGGTACTTCCTTCCGCATTTAGAAGCTACTGATCGTAGAATCCATATAAAACTACAGATTAGACCAGTCGATATTTTGAATTCTTTCCTAGATCACGCCTAGTTTCGACCTAGCTTGTATCGAAAATCTGCCTCCATCGGGGCTCGCACCTTCTCGTCAACGTTGAAATAGACACTGCCACTGAGACATTGCAGTGCATTAACATTTGCAACGAATATGCATGAGAAAGTGAACTCGTAATTTTACTCGGTAAACTCGTGGCCGACACTTTGTTCCGAGGAAGTCCCGCATTTTGTCACACACCTCTACGAGCCGTGAAATTGTGCGCGACATGCGTTGTGAAATCTACATACACCCTCCCTGTTACACATTAAATCAAAAGCGGTGAACTACACAGGTCGTAACTACAAGGCTCATGCACAAGGCATTAGGACGCTCTACTCTTGTTGGAGCTCGTGTTGGACGCATTTCATTTGGGAGAGGTCATTGTCCGTTGAGGCAGAGGATTCATATGTTCAAGTTATCAAGGCCGTACACTTTTGCTTCCTGTAGATATTTTTATTCGTTCGTAGAAAAAAATGTTTTTACGTGCTGCTACTCGTTCCCGCAGGTAGCCTTTTCTTAAAACATCTGAAAAACGTGTGGTCACCGGCCGGAAAAGATGTTTTTCACAGTGATGTCACAGTGTGAAAACTACTTTGAAGCAAGGTAGGTAGCCTACACGAGAAGTAAGAAAAAAAACGTACGTCAATGACAAAACTTTTATTACACTATCATTAAGCTCTGGAGAACAACAATTAACATGTAATTAACTATTAACACATGATTAATACGTAGCTATCAGCACGTAATAATGTATGAAACTCATAGCGACTCTTAGATCTACAGTAGAGTAAACCAAACCTCGCTTATCTGAGATTACGCGCAATCCGAGATGGATTTAAGTCACCAAACAAGCGGCGTCATACTGCGATTTATTCAAAGCTGCCTCTAATAGGTCATCTGCGTTTACGGTGCTATCCAATCGGGACCTTACATGCCACTACTGTGACGTCAATTCAGTATAATCGTAATTCAGTATATTCCGTATAATGAAGAAATCGCAGTATAGTCAAGAGCTAACTCTTCACGGGTAGGCAAGTCTGCTTCGGAGGTCACGTGTGGGGCGGTCGGTGCTAGTGTCAGTCTCTCATATTGTTGTGACCGATTCGCGCTCGTGTATATAGAAGGTATCTGTAATTTTAAATATATCTGTACATTAAATTACGATTTATTATATACTGTAGCTGAAAATTCCGGTATGTATTTTCCTTTTTTGTGTAAACAAAGTTTTTTTAAATCTGCGGTACGATGTGCCCCAAATACCACGGATTTTGGAAAATATCTTTGGAAGTTTGGGTAATAAATTAAGATACTGCAGCATTCGAAGATTTTAACAAATCTTGTCGAATGTTCGAATTGCTTTAGCCACTTTAAATTCAGTAATTGTAACCACGATGGACCAGTTATACAGTAGACATTCGTATGAAACAACGCCTCACTATCTTATGCCGCGAATCCAGGGCCTCCTGTTGTACAAACTTTAACGAAGGTGAGGGTTCCTTTCCAATATGGGCCTGTATTACCACTTTCGGTTATAACTGCCAGTTAACTAACTCACGGTTACAGTAACTCCGGGTTAAAATGGACTTCGTGTATTACGAGTGTGAGGTAACTGGAAGTTAGCT
>BOPP01000054.1:338183-366675 GCA_017312745.1 Gryllus bimaculatus | reverse complement strand
CGCAGCGGCCGAGAGAGCGCGGCGCATAAACAGCCGAGGAGCGCCAGCGCCGGCGCCGGGGGGGGGGCGTTGGGAGGGATGGACAATCGATGCCAGCGCCTCTGTCGCACACGTCGCCACTCGCACAGTGGGCCCGACCTCAAGGCAGCCTCATCAAGACGCGGGATGACCCGTTCCGGCACCGGGAGAGCTCGGGAATCAACTCTCGTCTTCTCACTGCGCGACTCAGACCCAGAAGTCCAGTTAGAGTTCCACTCTCAAACGGAGGAGGATATTTCGCACTACAGCTAGTTAGATAGGTCGAATTCAGTACTCTCTGGAGGAAAATTTTATCGGCCAGCTGCTCTCATCGGTAGTTTACTGTGGTTTCTCCTATCAATACCAGGCGAATGATGGAGCAGTACCCTAACGAAACGGGCCATGGGCAGCGCGCTATCTTTCCTTCCTCATCGTTATCCTATCTTCACCTCTTAAACAAGAACTTACATGCTTTATACTAGAGATGAAATAGAGCAAAAGAGGAGAAAGAGACGTGAAGTGTAAGAGTTGTGTAGTGATGTGGAATGCAGTACATTTAAAAAAAACGTGTATTTATTACTTAAAATATCTGTGCGGGACATCCACAAAATGTAGAGTTAATCTATTATTATTATTATTATTATTATTATTATTATTATTATTATTATTATTATTATTATTATTATTGCCTTTAATGTTGTATTATTATTACTATTATTATTGTCTTAAAATAATTTAAAATTACATTGTATTAATATTCCGATTTGTAATATGTTAATTGTAGTGATCTTGCACCAGTTTGTATAATAAATATCTACCTATCTACAACCAAAGATGCCGCGAGGCCGGTCGGGAGCTCAGAGCTTTTCCCGAGAAAAAGAAGAAAAAGAAGAAAAAGAAGAAAAAGAAGAAAAAGAAGAAAAAGAAGAAAAAGAAGAAACAGGGAACTGCGCTTCCCCCACTAAATGCGCTCGCGACAGAGCCAGGCTTCTCCCCCTCCCCCGCTGCGCTCGGGCACAATCACGACTGTTCAGGAAAGGACCGGCACGGGTGGCTCAGGGACGTCCTGCGTCTCCCTCCAGACGCTGACAGGATTTTCGACACTACGTAGGTAGGTATATATATGAGATCGAAAGGTAGACGAGATCGAAAGGTAGACGAGATCGAAAGGTAGACGGGATCGAAAGGTAGACGAGATCGAAAGGTAGACGAGATCGAAAGGTAGACGAGATCGAAAGGTAGACGAGATAGATAAGACGAACTCATTCTCAATCTGGAGGATAATTACAGCGGCCGGCTGCTCTGATCGGTAGTTTTCCGTGGTTTCTCCCATCAACGTCAGCCCAATGCCGGCGCAGTACTCTGGCAAACGGGCCACGGACCGCGCGCGATCTTTCCGTTCCCTTCCTTGACCTATTCTCACGCCCTTCTTACTCGCACATTAACATACACACTACTTACCCATGCCGGGAGACCGGCCGGGAGCTTACAGCATGTCCGAGGTGGGGCGATGCCCCGTTGGGGAGATACCTGGTTGGGGAAACCTCACTAGCCGAGGGTAGATCGGCGCTGGAGGTCGCTATTCAGCGAATTGAGACCACCGCCAACTTCCGAGGGAATCTCACGCACTACACTTGCGGGACGTATCTTAGGTGTTGATGCGCTTGGTATAACAAACAATCAATCTATCGATCATGAGAGGAATATCCGCGTTTTTCTTTGTTTGCGTTGAACGCAACACCAGCTTTTTTTGTAACCACTGCACAGTCCGGATGATGCAGCGTCATGGCACAGGTGCCAGTGTTTCGGCAATAGGATAGGATTTGGTAAACGAACTAGATATTTTTGCTTCAAGTGCAAGCATTTTTGCTGAAGTTTCTTTCCAAACAGTACATTTGTTACGGATGTCACGGGTGCCTGAACAAAGGTATATTGTGACCATCCTTATCCACATAAACCTGCGCAGATCCCATCCCTTCCCCTGGACTTTAAATTTTATTAGAAAATGTTCTTGTAATAATTCTAATAGTATTGAAATTATTGTTGCTTCTTCCTGCTGATTCTGATTTAATGCTGTAGATAAGATGGTTTTACGCATAAGTTAGGATCATTCTTCCAAAGATTCCAGGAATTAGGACGTTTTTAAAGTAATTTGTATATTTCTTAACAGCTCAACGTTTCGCACATGTACCATGTGCCTTATCAAGAGAAGTATAGAAATAATAGCAATATATAAATTCAATAGTAGTTTTCTTTGTATTTCTTTGCTAACGACGCGAACTTTTAATCTCATGAAATACCAAAATACGATAACATGAGAGACCGTAGATTCAAGATGATTAAATGTAGTATAACTAAACACAGACAACGATTTTTTGCGTCGGAAAATAACCTTTTTCTGACGCTGCATTACCACACTTTCTCCATTCTACGTTATTAGTGTGCGAGAAAGTATAAGGAAAGTTGAAAGGAAGTAAAGGGGTACAGACAAGGAGAACTGAAAATGGAGCACCAATAAAATAATGGTAAATGACGGCACGAATATTTATGAACATTCCTGCGAGGAAATATGTCCTAAACAGCAGAACCGTTTTTGCTGCTTGTCACAGAGGCTGCTTTTTGAAGCACGTGCAAAGCTTCGACGCAATTGATTCAGAGTTTCAAATTGAAAAATGTGAATTCCTTTGCAGGAACTGCTTTTCATTATTAACAACTCCTATATAGTGAAGATGAAGAAGGGCGAAAAACATGAAACACTGTTACCTACAACGCGTTGGGTTGAAATGAAAGTTCGTTCAATATCACGAAAGGCAATCAGCTATTGGGGAAGCGTTCCAACGAAGTTTATTATGGGAGGTATGAGAGAGTTCAGAATTCAAGATTAGTTATGTGAATACAGAGCACCTAGAGTTGGGTTACGTCAATTGTTCTTTATTATTAATTTTCTACTTCTATTCTTTTACTCCTTTTTTTCTTCTTCATTAATTTATTTATTCTCTGAATTTTTTTCACTTCCACTTTTTGCTTTCTTCTCAATTTTCTTTCTTATTTCTACCATTCCTTCGTTTTCTATTTATTTTTCTTTACTTAATTAGCCTCCGGTAACTTTCCCTTTCCCTCCTTCCCGTATTTTCCTTCTCGGTGTTTCACAGGGATTAACTTGGCATCACAATTGCGTGGGTCGCTACAACGCTGAGCGCGTACGCCATTCGCGTTAAGTGGGTTGCGTTAAACAGGGGGAACCGGGTCCGACGAAGACGTTGCGTGTAATTAAACCGTGGTAACGCCCACATTTAAGGGGGGGGCACATAAAGCCCTATCTCTCCTATGCTAATTTGGCTATACGTCTGATCCTTTAGCTAAGAAACTATTCATCCTAGTGCTGCAAAATTTTAGGAGCAGCTTGGTGGATGTGATTGAAGAAAATACGACGAGATTTGCACATCCTAAATGGATTTTTGTAATTTACAGCGTATTTGAAGAAAAAGTCAACATTTTCAGATTTTCTGTAATTTTATGAGTAAAGTACGAAACGGACAGGATTCATTGTGGGTCCGTATATTCGTTTTTAATTGATTGCTCTCCAACAAAACCTGGGAATTATTACTTGATTAATTTAAACTATTATGAGATAATTCCATCAAAAATGTCATTTTTTTAAAATCAGCACCAAATGAATCCTGCTACAAAGCCAATTGTCTCGAAATAGTACCACGTTCTCTAAAAACGGAGTGTTCAGTAAATACGATCCTAGAAGATAAAGTTTTGAAGTTGCAAGCAACATAAAAAATTAAGATATGGTCAGGTATCAATATTTATTGATATTTAAATATTGATACCTGACCTTATCTCTATTTATTTATCAAAATAAAAAAGGTATCTACTTCACCAACAATCCAATTAATAACAAATTAACTTTTCTCTAATATTCAGTGGAAACCAGATCCTTCTGGATCAATTCGTTCAAAAGGTAAAACGTCAATGACAGACGGGCTGCAAGCGGTGTGTATGCAAACCAGTGAATTCCCTCAATGGGGTACAGCTTCAGCCAATCTCTAACCTACCGCCTGGTCTCTCGGCGATACAATTCTCCTCCAGACACCGACTGAATTCGACCTGCCGACCTCCCTGAATTCGAGTACTAGAGCAGTACTCTAACAAAGGGGCCATAAATCACGCGCTACCTTTCCTTCCTCTTCCTTGTTCTACCCTCACCCTTTATTCACACACACACACACATCATTCCACTACCACACACGCGAGATCAGTCAGTCTCTTAGAGCTTGTCCAGCCTGAGGCCGTGGACAGACAGTGGGGGATACTTGGCTTGGGATCCCCCCTCAAGACGTGTAGGTCTGCGCCGGATCGCGTCTTACAGCTTGGGAAGATTACCGTCATCTCTCGCCATTAAAACATACACTAAACGAACGGAACTAATGCAATTAGCAGTTGACGCGCCCGTAATCACCAATCAATCAAGTATTGCTGACCTGCGGGGCCGCTCCCTTCCGCTGAGGCGTGGTGTGGTGTGTGGCGTGTGGCGTGTGGCGTGTGGCGTGTGGCGTGTGGCGTGTGGCGTGTGGTGTGTGGTGTGTGGTGTGTGGTGTGTGGCGTGTGGCGTGTGGCGTGTGGCGTGTGGCGTGTGGTGTGTGGTGTGTGGCGTGTGGCTTGGCGTGGCGTGGTGTGGCGTGGCGTGGCGTGGTGTTGTGTGTGCGGAGGTTGGCAAAGGCGAATCGATGACCTCACGACCTGCGCGCATCTCTGCCCTGCGCTGGGCGGCCGCGGCCCGCCTCGCCCTCTGACGCGCGCCCTTCAGCTCCCTCCCTGCTTCTTGGAACCTCCGCCCTCCGCCTCCAAAAGGTCACACGGAATAGGATTGCTCGCAACGAAGACCTGATTTATTATTAGTGATTCCGGGCGCGTCAACAGCCAAAGTCACTAGCACCGTAAGTGTAGTGCAGGACGTTTCCTTAGTTGGTGGCGGTGAATGCCAAGATCCGGCGCCGACCTATTCCCCAACCAGGTATCTCCCACCAACGGGTCACCGTCCCAGAACTAAGCTCCCGATAGGTCTTCCGGTATGTGTGGTAGTATAGTGCTAGTAAGTGACAGTGTGTGTGAGGGTAACGATACGTCAAGGAAGAGGAAGGTTAGATCGCGCGCGGTCCGTGGCCCATTTGTTATTTTACTGCTCCGGCATTCGCCTGGAGTTGATTGGAGAAACCGCGAAAAACTACCGATCAGAGCAGCCGGCCGCTAGAATTCCCCTCCAGACAGCGACAGAACTCAAACTGGCTATGTAGCTAGTGAGGAAAATTCTGCCACCATACGAAGTGGAACCTAAGAACGTCCCAGTTAGAATAAAGGACACGACTTCCATTATTTCTTTATGTAATTACGTCAGCAAAATCACTTCAAAATTCTCACAATTCATGGACGCAAATCTTGCGCTTTATATGAACTCTTTCTTCTCCCTACTGATGACGGCAAAGTCGTCGAAAGCCGGCTCTTAGAAAAACATCAAGTTAACGAAGATGACCTCCATTGTTTCTTCAGCGTCGCTAGACAAGCGCCGCAGGGCTGCACGTGGGCTGTGACGTAGGACGTCAGGTGCTTCGGTATAGAAAGGAGTCGCGAATCCACCCACTGGAAACACTTCTGCTGCCGCTGAGGCTGGCGCGGACGTGCTGTTTGCGCGAGCTGCGTTCGGCCACGCCTGAGTGGTTCTGGACGAGCGTGGGGAAGTGGTGTATCTGCCCGGCCACGGCATACGCGGAGTCGCCTGGACGGAAGGGAGTTACCTCTGACAAACCCTTGCCTTAGAGTAACAAAGTTGTTATAGATGAATAGAGTTGTTTATTGTTAATATTGAAATACTTCGTTCTCTTTCTATTGTATATAAATTAATAGTTATAATACAAATACGAATATGCCTTTTGGATTAACACTTCTATTCATTTTTGGACAGCTTTTACATCTAGCAATAATATTTATTTCTTGTTCGCAATCACCAAATTCTCAGAGCTGCGGCAATTACTTGGCTTTGTAGGTCTGAAAATGACCGCTCCTACACGAATTCGTCTAATTTTTTTTTATATTTGGGAGAAAAGCTGTATTGGCTACTCTCATGACATATTACAACAATTACGAAATAATAACACGTGTATTCAGAAATGTGACAGTAGCGAGAGTATGTCTGCTGTGTTTTAGATATCAAATAATTGCTGCTGTTAATTTTGAAATAAACATGTATTTAATTTATAATCGTATCTTTAACACTTGTAAAATCTGAAATAAATTAATATTCATACATTCTCGGATCCGTACTATTTTTATTTAATTTCTTTCTAATCTTAAAAATGTCGAAATTCTTGACCTTGTACTTGAAAGCAAGCGTCTTTGCACTTAACTAACTCTGTTGACTTACCTTCGGTGGAAGGGGTTCAGCGCCCTTGTCCGTTGGCCCTGACTCTCGAACCAACTCCCCTTCCACCGTATTAAATTACTGCTCCGTTCATTTCACCATTTTAGATTCAGCCAATCGCGACTTTTAACGCACACACTCGTGTCACGTGTCTAATTACTATCACTTCATTACTCCATTCTTGCTCTCAACAAACTATCCTAGCTAACGACTAACACGCGACTGCTTTGCTCGCTGCCTTACAACCGGTCTCCTCTCCCTGTCTTTCTCTCCCTCCCTCCCTCCCTCCCTGTCTTTCTCTCCCTCTCCCTCTCTCTCCTCCCTCTCTCTCTCTCTCTCTCTCTCTCTGTTCTACCACGTCTGATCATTTTCTGTTGCCAATGGCCCTCCTCTATCGCTCGTCATTGAGATGGCGTGTCGCACGTCGTGTGTGTGTGTGTGTGTGTGTGTGTGTGTGTGTAGAGCACTCGAGTCTGTTTCCTAGAGGAGTTAATTCATATTCCCGTCACATTCTCCTCTGTAGGTACAACAAAGCCAAGTATTCATGCGAAACCCCTTATTTAATGCACTGCTTTGGCATCCACCTGGCATCGCGCATCACACGTCGCCACCGAAGGGCCTCGTCAGAGACACCGGCTTTTCTGGTCTCTCCTCCAGTCACCATTTGCGGACAGGCTGCCTAGCTTCTGTGGATTTCGATTCACCGACTGGGCACAGACATTGGACCTCTCAGTTTTCGAGTTTGAGTCGCACACCACTTGTTGCAAACGATAAAGCACTTTTACTTCGTGTGTTTTTCATTGCAAGTGTCTTGTCTCATTGTATTATTTTTGCATTTACGGTTTTCCAATTTATTGTTTAATATTTAGTGAAAATAATAATAATAATAATAATAATAATAATAATAATAATAATAATAATAATAATAGAAACAAATGAAATAGACTACATTATAAGTAGTAGAATATTTGAATTCAAAAATTCTTGTATCCGGTAAAATTCTCACATTTGTTTAGTCATGCCCTCAGACTACGACTGCAGACGCGCGCTTAGGCACGTGATATAAGAATGCACGAAACTGTCGGTAATAAATAAACAAGTAACATCTTTCTCCATCACAAACATACTCACTATCACCTCTAGAGCTTTGAAGATGCATTTGTCCGCGTGTGGGAGTGAATGTGCGTCTGCGTGCTTTGAACGGACTCCGGGAATCACAGAGCCAACTTAATAAGCGGAATTCCGTAATAAATCTTCCTTATGAACACCAGCGGCAGGGGGCTTTGCGAGTTGAAGTAGGCCATGCGTTGGCCGTTCACGCGATTTATAACTGGCCTAATTAAAAAGCGGAAAGCGGGGGATTCTCAGTTATTTACTGCACGTGACCTAGGATCAAATCTCCCAAATCTTCCTTTGATCCTCTCCACCATATTCACTCACAAGCACTTTTTACTATTTTTTGACTAAATATATCTATATCTAAATCTAAATCAACACTCAACCTCGAGAATTTGACATTTGGGAGACATTTTCGAAATCAATGACGCGTTTATCTCCCTCGATCCTCGACCCTCGATCACTCTTCGAGGCTTGCTTTTGTGACATTAATACAAAATGTATGCGAAAATACAAATGAGTATTTATAAACAAATATTGTTTTGTACTCCAGTATCATAAGCGGCCGTGTCCGTTGCAAGAAATCGTTCATAAAATGACATCTTAGGGCACAGATTATGACGTACTATCTGCCTTTTGGGGCGCGAATAATTATGTCATCACACTTTTAGCCAATCGCGGCGTGAGAGTCGTGGGGAGGGGGAGGTAAACGGAACAGCCGACCACTGTTTATTCGCAAAGGTACCAAATGCCCGTGACGTCACAAAGTTTTATCCAAAAGTTAACTTTGATTCTCTTAAAAGACAAAACAATTACATATAAAATAACGCATGCAACTCGTTAATAACATAGGTATCCAAAAAAAGTCAGACCCAAAGATTTAACACCTGTTTCTCTTTGTACATCGACGCGCTGAATCCAGAATTGCGTCCCCACTCTCCAGTTTCTTTAAACCGCGAAACACGCGTGAATACTAGATTTTGGTGACTTGAAGTGTTATACTCTACAAAAGCCAAAAGTTGTCAAACCCCCAAAAATTGACACATGTTGCTCACGTGTGGACGCACTAAATCAGAATCAGAAGCCAGAATTGCATCTCCATCTTCCAGTGTTTTTAATCTAAGCGAATTTTAATTAATATAAGGGTAATCTAAGGGTAATTTAAGCGAAAAAAACAGTGAAATTTCAAAATACAATTTCACAACGATGTTTTGCTAAAAAACAACAACTGAAAGGCCTGGGTATCTGAATCAGCGCGTCGACATACTACATACGAGAGACATGTGTCGAGTCTGAGTTTGACAACTTTTCTTGTGTGCGCTGCGTAATGTTGCTTTATTTTTATTATTTTTGTTGTTATTAATGTTGTTATTAAAGCTATAGCATCCCTATACAGAGCAAAAACCTCCCACTCTCTGGTAGGGCAACCCACAAAAGAACTTACCAGGTGAGCTGAAACCTGGAGAAGTTACATTGTTTTTCTTATTTATCAATTATTTATTTTTATATATTGTGGCGTTATGGGATTGCGCAACCCCATAACACCACCGTCTCATGTGTGAACACTACGAAACAGTGTTAGGAATAACAGGGTGTAAGGCAGAGGTCTTAAACGCTGGCGCTGGGTATCCGTTGCCGTACTAACGATGTGCGAACCTAGCGAGCTATTGTTTTCTTTGTGAGGGTGAAAGAGGGGAAGAACCACCCCCCATGCACGGAAATTTCCCCAGGCGCCGCACATAATACGCGAACCCGCAGCGGAAGCTCTTTTTCTCTTGTCACCAGCGTCGAGTAAGCAACTGCTCTTTTGAATCACAGTTCGCGAGTCACACTTTCGTTAACATTGTTTTAGGATATTGTCTTGCGGCTGCAACGAAACTTAGGTAGGGAGTATTCGGCGTCGAACAGCGAGTTCTAGTTAGGTCTCGCGGAGATAGTGCAAGATTAAGTAGTCGTTTCTTCTTTCAATTAAACAAACCGGGAAGTAAAAGTTGCCGCGTTTGTGAGGGAAAACGTTAAAAGTTCTAGTTGTCAAAGTAAAGTAGCAACGGCGAGGAAGTTGCATTACAGAGTATTCGGTAAAGGTGCAAGGAAATTTTGCACGTGGGCATAGTCAGGAGGCGACCGGTCAGCAGACCGAGGAGAAGAAGAGCGGCCGAGGACTGGGGCGAACGAGGGAAGAAGACCGAATCGAAAACGAAAGAAGAACGCGAAGAGGACGCAAGAAGGCAACGCAAGACGGCTAGGGGCGAATCCCGTCTCTCTTCCAAGCAGAGGTTGGGACGAGCGGCGTCACACTGCAGCAACAGCGCACTGAGCATCAAGGCAAATTTAAGGGAAGTCACAGACGGGATAACAGTTAGGAATCGGCACGAAAATAGGTCAAGTTACCAGTCGGCAGGGGAAAAACTAGTATAGGAAAGCTGTTAAGAATTTGAGGACACGGGTTAGTACAAATTACAGTATTATGTAGGAGGCGTTTTGGATGCGCTATTGCCTGCGCAAAACATTTACTTAGGAATTTATTATTTCGCTAGTTTCAGACACAGTTAAATTGTAAATTAGAGTAGTGCACTTGTACACATTTTTGTTGCTTTACATGTAATAGTCTTGAAGGAGAGTTGTAAATTGGAATTTTTTGATTTCATGTGAAATGTTATTAGGATAGCAGCAATTTAGGATAATTAATTTTCCAAGGGAATTCCCAGTGTAGTTTAGGGGTAATTACGTCAGAGTAATCATCTTGAAGTAAATTAATGTGTTTCACTTCACAATGAGTGTGGTTGTAAGGTTACTATTTGTGTTTTTGATTATTCTTTGTAAAAGTGTGCTTCTATATTTTGGTTTGTCTTTAACTTTTATGGCAATAAAAGTCTCTGGTAAATTATCGCTCGTTTGTGTGCATTTGTGTGATTTTATATTTGTGTAAGGGTTCAAACTTTCTCGCATCTGAAGATCCTGCTCCCTACGATTTTTAAAAGCTCGCCTTCACGAAGCAAACATCTTGCAACCTGCTTACGGTTCATGCTGCAAAGCAACTGTGAAGGTGGATAAGTTGGGGGGGGCGGGTAATGTTTAGAATATATATATATAATATATTTATATATATATTATATATATATATATATATATATATATATATATATATATATATACACAAATTTACAAATTTGATCTTTCTAGAGTTTCCGTTACCACTTTTTGCCACTTTACCCTGTATCCAGCTATGCGGTCCCATAAGTTACGTATTTCATTAACAAATTCGCCTCGCCACCTTTTTCTTGTTCTTCTTACACATCTCCAACCTTTTCGTGGGTCCCACTGGACGACTGCGTGTGTCCATCTTTCAAATCGGCTGATTATGTCCTCCCCATTTCCTTTTCATTTTAATATTTTTGCGTCTCGGTTTGCTGTATTGCCTTCGAACGAATGTGGACACTCGCTCCTAACATACTTTTGTTTCCAAAACAAGTACTAGTACAAGTACACTGTTTCGATTTCCTTTCGAGGATTGGCAGTACAATCCCTTCCCGCTTGTTCTCGGGCCACCGCGAACGCACCTCGCGGAGCGACAGAGAGGACGTGGGAGTGGAAGGGCCAGAGAGACGCCAAGGGCTCCTCTTGCCCTGGAGGGCTCTACAGCCCTCGTGCCCACAAGCCCCCCTCGCCCATTGGCGCAGACCGCGGGAGGCTGTCCGCTCATTGGCCCCGTCCGTTTTCATGCTATGTGCTACTCCACGGCTCGCAGTTTCGGTCGCCAACTCGAAGTAGCAATTAGGCTTCATACCGCTGCGGCCTCCTTCAACGGAATGCCCTTCGCAAACAACACGCTAATGAAGACATACTTCTCCCTTCGAAGCAATACTCGGGCGCCTGCTCTGCATAGATCTTCAGAGCTCTCGTCCCGGACGCCAAGTTCTCAGTGTTAAGAGCTTTGAGCTTTCAAAATTCATCTGATCTTAGGCTAAAAATGCAATAATTGTGGTAATGATCGACGGGTGCAGAGAATAATACATCGAAATTATTCGATTTTTATTCGAAATATTATTAGATACCAGAAGTTCAAGCATTTATTTTATCTGAAATCGGCAGGAAAACTCCATTTATTTTTACGTGGAGTTTTTATTATAGGCGTGAAAAAGACATTTGTTGTAACTTAAGTAGGGAGAAAAAAGGCAAGTAAACCTTGAAAAATCACATTTTAAATGAATTTATGTAAACAATTAATAATTAAAATGATTCATTTTTATCCTAACTCTAAAATCTGCTTTAGCACTTAATGGGTAAGAACACGATCTTTTTATTGTAATCGTATTCCTCATGACCATCCCGTGTGATGACTACGAATTAGTTTTACTAGCGACGCCATTTCTTCAAAGTGTTAATGTGGACTCCCTTTTTTTGAATCTTGAAATGTCTTTAGCGAAAACGAAATTATATGTTTCGTTCTTTGTACATGTGTAACCACCAGCACTGATAAGCATATGACATATACAGTGAGCTGTCCTCAAAAGGGATCGGGGGCCATATTCAAAAGTAGGATGGGCTTCCTCGTGGGCAAAAATGTCTGTCGGCATCAATCAAAAAATATTGGCTGGTATCATCTTCCTGGTTTCATTTAGATTTTTAATACAGTCTCTGCTTCCACAGAAAGACAAAACCCGACTATTACTTCGTGTAGTCCAGACTAGCGTGTGCATATCCAGCTTGATAGCCATCGGTGTCATGAGAAAAAAAGCAAAAAAAACGAGGAAAATGGCAGGAAAAACAAAAAAGACTAAATGGCATAAATAGGCATCATAAACTGGTATATACAAATGAAATTCTACTAAAAAAACTCCACAATTTCAATTAGGTATTCTTATTGATAAAAGTCATAAAATAGTGAAAATAACAAAAAACTTTGGGGCTCTAACTATTATACTTCAAGTATAAACGCTATTTTGCTGAGACTGAAATGTCCAAATTATGGAACTCCACATTGAGATGGCGTGATGACTTTCGTTCATTTGCACGTATGCGGAGTGTCGGTTTCATTCAATTGACAACAAAGATCGAGTCCTTTTGCCTCTCTTAACCTTTTTCCATTACGTATGTAAATACGTAAATATGAATGAGTGAAAACTAGAACGGCACAAGTGACATTTCATAAATTCTGAGAATTCTGATTATTTAATTCAATATCACTGTATAGTCGTGGTGCTTTGACAAATCATTAAAATCACAAAATTTCAATTGTTCATTAATCCACGAAAATTAATTGCCATTGAAATATAGCCTACGTTTTTCTCAGAATTTATAAATCCTCAATTATACCGTTATGTTTTTCACCCATTCGTATGTAGTATATATAATGTTTTTAAATTGCTGCGGAAAATGGATTTCGAGGTTTCAAAGAACATTGACGTTCCCTCATTAAATATATTTTTACTTTCTCACCCTTCAAAAAAGGAGAAAGTATTTTAATCGTACGCCGAAAAACTGTAAATGTTTGACAGAAAAACTCTTATTGTCGAGTTCAGAAAAAAAAATTGCAAAAATCTTATTTCTAAATATACTGAATTACTTCCTCTAATATGTTGTGCAGTCAGAATTCATGTTTTGTGTGTCCTTGGTACCGAAAAATCGATCTGTCCTTCTGTGTCGTCACCTATAGCTCCAAAAACGTTCAATTTTCTACCAAATTGATACTTTTTGATCGATCTCAACGTAAGATATGCCCAGCGAGTTTGAAACGGATAGTTTGATTTTTAGGGGTTCTTAAGATAAAACCTTATTTTTTTTTTAAATTTTCTCTCAAAAATGGCTCGAAATTTCTTTAATTAAACTTTGTCTTTGGTTGGCGTAAAAAGGCTTTAAAATGTCGCAGATGTCATTTTCGTCTTATTTTTGTTGGACACTATGAATTTTTCGAACAATGCAAGTTTAGAAACAATTAGAAAGTATGTGTTGTAGCACAAGTTTGCATTTGCTCTCGATTTTAGGACACTTTTTTTATACGCTGCATCACCGACGTTCTGAATATCGGATGATTCGTCATTCGAATTTCTTCTCACAACCTTTCTCGGGCGTTCCTCGCGCACTTCAGCTGGCGAGACCTGAGCGATTTCTCACGGCCATTAGCCCTTCGGGGGAGCTGTTGCCCCCCTCCCCTCGCGCTGGATCACGGAAGTCCATTCCCCGTGTGGCCGCCCTCCCACGCCCCTCACCTGCGGCCACACTGGGCAGCGGGGTCTAGCTCTCAGCAACGTTGAAAAGGAGGGATTACTACTGTGAACAAAGCGGATGATACACTATGTGATCAAAACTATTCGGACACGGCTGAAAATGACTTACCAGTTCTTGGTAAGTATCCTACATCGGTATCCTACATCGGTATCCTACATCGGTATCCTACATCGGTATCCTACATCGGTATTGCTGCAATTGGGTGTTGTTCCACCCTTAGCCTTGATGACACCTTCCACTCTCACAGACATACTTTCAATCAGGTGCTGGAAGATTTCTTGGGGAATGGCTGCCTATTCTTCACGGAGTGCTGCACTGACGAGAGGTATCGATGTAGGTCGACGAGGCCTGGCACGAAGTCGGCGTTCCAAAACATCCCAAAGGTGTTCGATAGGATTCAAGTCAAGACTATGCGCAGGCCAGTCCATTACAGGGATGTTATTGTGGTATAACAACTCCGCCACAGGCCGAACAGGTGCTCGATCGTGTTGAAAGATCCAATCGCCATCCCCGAATTGCTCTTCCAGCAGTGGGAAGCAAAAAAGTGTTTAAAGTATGAACATAGTTATGTGCCGTGATAGTACTACACAAAACAAGGGATGCAAGACCCCTCCATGAAGTATACGATCACACCATAACACCATTTTGGACGGGTCCGGATGCTTTTGATTACATAGTGTCCAATCGACGTAGATGGCTCAATCAAGTGATATCGCTGCAACGCCTCTGACTGGAAGGCCCTTGGTTTCCTCTCCTGCCGGTCACAGGAATTTCGGGACTATATATACAAGTTGAACTTTACAACTTTCCAGTAAAACCATATCAACTGTAGTACATTCTATCCGCGTCCCTCCCAGCCGTATGCTTTAGCTGTTTGTCCAAAAACAATCTGCCAAAAAAGATGGCTCAGGACTTCAACTGAAGTTATTGCAGTGCCTCTCACAGGCAGGTACTTGGTTCCAGCCCCGACTGTGGCAGGATTTTTGACACTAGCTTCATGGCTAGGTCGAATTCAGTCGCTGTCTGGAGGAGAATTCTAACGGCCGGCTGCTCTGATCGATAGTATTCCGTGGTTTCCCCGATCAACATCGGGCAATTGCCGGAGCAGCACCCTAACAAACGGGCCACGGACCGCGCGCGATCTCACTTTCCTCTTCCTTGTTCTATCCTCATCCCTCACTTACACACACATACACTGCACTATCAGACATGCCGGGAGACCTGGCGAGAGGTTAGAGCTTGTGTCGTCTGGGTTGGTGATTCCTGGCCTGGGAAAACGTCGCGAGCCTACGAGTTGGTGGGCGCCACGATCATGCCCTCTTGCGTTGAACAATAACCGATACCTGCGATAAAACTTGCACTATACGTTTGAGACTAAATCTACTGGCTCTTCTTCTGGCTTCATCCTCAACGGATTCTTGAAGTCTCATTTTAATTTAACTATTAGAGTGCCAAAAATCTGACACAGATCGAACATTTTTTCTTCATAAAGCAATTTTCACATTTTTCACTTTTTTTTATATGCCAGCATTATAAACGATCGTTTAAAAGTCCGTTACAAGAAATCGTTCATGAAAGGACTTCTTACGGCACAGATTACGAAATACTTTACCGCTTATGTCACTAGTAATTGCGTCATCAGACATTCAGTCAAACACATTGAGAGAATGGTGGAGTTGGAGTGGTGAATGGAACAGCAGACTATTATTTTACGCATGTATACCTATCACCCTTGACGTCACAAGAAAGTTGTTTGCAAAAATAACTTTCTTTTATATATTTATAATGCTTTTTTACACAAATAGCGTATGCTACTCGTTCATAATGTTTATTTATTACATTGGTACAAATTTTGAAAATTTGCGCTTAATTTCGCTCGTTCACAAAACATACTCGTGCGATAAAGCTTAACATTATCAAATAGTTGCGTAATATACCATTATTAAACATTTTCTGTTCAGTTATAAGTTTCAGAATGTTCACGAGGGTTCAGTGTGCTGGAAGGTATGTCTCCAGTTTCCGGAGAATGTCGCTCATTTCGAGTACGACGGTTCGTGTAATGATTCGGCTCCCATCTCGCCGGCGCGGCCACGCGTGGACGGGGCTGTAGATCGTCCCCGGGCGCATTGCGGAGGCTGCCTGGCGTTCGTGGAAGCGCGGCATTCGCAGGAGGCCGTGTCCGGGGCCGGAATGCTTCGTGGCGAGTGGCCGGGGGCAGCCAGTGGCTGGCGGGGCGTAACACTGGGTGGATTGACGATATGCGAAGCGAGTTGCCACACCGAAGCTAGCGATTAAACGCGCGGAATATGAAGTGCCATTCAAACGCCTGGGTTTAACAACCGCCCAACTCCATTTTTATTTTCTCGCTACGCGGTGGAGAGAAAGTTTTGTAATCCTGCGCGAAAAACGGTGAATTTTCGGCAGTAAAGCTCTTGTTACAGGGCGCGGTAATGAAAAAGTGGATAAATTCAATGTTGAATATAGAAAAAAAAAAACTCCAACACGTGGTGTGGTCAGACTCCATGTTTTGCGGGTCTTTGATAACGAAAAATTCAATAACGGCAAAACTCCGTCCGTCCGTCCGTCCGTCCGTCCGTCCGTCCGTCCGTCCGTCCGTCCGTCCGTCCGCTGCAACAGCTTATTTTTAACTTTCCAATTTTCAAAAATTTGGAGAGGTCAACGAAAATTAGATCTCTACCATTCTTTCAGATGTCTCTTTTTATCTGTGAAGGAGATATAAAAAGGCGTACTGAAAAGTAGAATTGAAAACACACACACAAAATATTACATTAAAGATTTAACCTGGTGCTACATGTGAGTTGAAACAACTATAAACTTTTTTTAAAGGTGGTTTAAGCGTTTTTAGAAATCCGCAATATAGAGGTAATTTTAATCGAAGCTTTTGAGTTTTCGATAAACATATATAACAATTACTTAAAGCAACTGTACTTGCAAATAATTAAAAATATGATCGTAATGTAAATATTAACGATATAAACCAATGTTACATTTTTTTTTGAAAAAATGATAGAAGACATCAAAGTAACATTGATGACACATTATTCAGTATTTTACACAATCGGTATTAAAATTTTAAAGTGACATTTCGAATAGTTTGCGAAAAAATGTCAGTTGGCCTTTATTGAAGATGTGGAATTACGAGCTCGTTTTTATAGAAAAATATTGAATTTTCGCGAAACTTTGGGAGACAAAATTTAAAGCACGTGCTGTCACAAATGCAACGTATACAAATTTCCGTTAATATAAATATTAATGTCATGAGAGACACTTGTAAATCTAACAATTATATTTGCGTAATTTTTGAAAAACTAAAAGTCTACATTAAAAACGTGCTTCAACCGATTGATTAGGATTACGTTTTCTCCCTCCGTACAATAAAAATTAATGTACATTTTTGAAGCCATTTTTGAGAAATATTTCCTTAATTATTGCCTATATTGCACACAAAATTTCACGAGAGCTATTCATGTTTGCGAAACCTTGTATCTGACATTAATTAACCTTTGTCTACTGATGTTCCTCTCTGACACGTAATTACTCGTGCTGAGCACTGAACTTGTCCACAAAGGAAGGAATCTTGATTCAAACATAAAACCAACATTTGCCACAAATTAAAGATATTTATTAAAAATAATGACTACTTATTGCATATAGGCAATATTTAATATTCAATTACACGAACCAATTGAAATTTGCTGAAAATGAGAATTAGTTATTTTTAAAAATAATCAGAATAAAGAATACTAATAATAAAATTAATAATAATAAAAATAACAATAATAGAAATAACGATAAAAATAACTTTAATTATAATAATAAATAAATAAAAATAATAATAATTATTATTACAATAAATATAAGATCAAGAAATAAAAGGTCTGGGCTAATCCTGTAGCAACTTATACCATTGTTGTGGTTAAATGGACGGATACCTTTTTACAAGCTTTCGACAGAAAATTGAAAACGGCGCTAACAAAACATCGACTGCATCATCCACATAGTTCAATACAGAGATTTCTCTCCCGAAATAATGTACTACTGAGTTTGGAATCACTATGTCGTCAGCACGAAGATAAATTACGCCACTATTTTCGGTCAGTTGATACTCCACTTCATAAAGTAATTTGCTCTCAGGATACAAATATCAGCTCATTAAGTCTACCCCAAGAGAGTAGAGACTTCCTCTACTTGACAGCTCAAGATCGAATTAATGTCTGGAAGACAAAAGGAGTGCATGGCAGGGTTGTAGCGACGTTGCGTTCTGAAGACGTTGATCTGAAAGGGTCTACAGAATGGCTGCGAACAGTGGGTCTTTCAGGTGAAACGGAGGGATTCTTGTTCTACATCAAGTTATTAAAACCATAACCCATCAAAAATACGTTATGGACCAAAAGATTAGTAGCAAAAACCAATTATGTAAAGTACCGATGAATCTATCCAACACATATCCAATGGATGTCCATCTTTGGGACAAACTGAATACTTGCAGTGTCATAATCATGTAGCCAAAGAAATTCATCAGGCACTTGCAAAAAGAGATATCAGCCAGAGGAACATGACCAGTGCAAAGTGTAAACCTGAGAAAGTTGTCATCTAGCTAACCGTAGTGTATTGAAGTGTGTTCTTGTCAGCTATATTAAAAAAAATTCTTCTACGTATCGTTTGTAAAATGTTATTTCTAAATTGAGGTACCAAGGTATTTTCAAGTCTCCGGATGATTCTTTCAGAAAAGAGAGAACTCAATGATGATTTTAATGAAATTATCGGAATATTTATCCTTTAAATCTGAATTCCATGTTAGTGAGTACGCATCTACCAACTATGATCACCTCCTGTGGTATACCTCTGTCTGGTATTAGTTTCTGCTCCGACGCATAGGCTCTTCTGTGAGTAATGTAGTGAACTTCTGTTCAGCACTGATGCAGCTACTCACCTGCAAAAAGAAAACGAAACAATATTAAAACTGTCACCACCTACTTAGAGCAACTGGACGTAAACCAGGAGACCCGGGATGACAATTCTTTGAACAAATTTAATTATTAAAATTACATCAACTTATATGCGCAATTTATAAGAAAAAAACGCTTAGGAAATATTTACAGAATGAAGTAAAAAAAGAATCACCATCATTAGATATACATGTAAAGGCTCGGTATAATATTTTATTTTTTAGAATTTTGTTCAGAAAATGATGTGATACAGGTACCTCTAAAAGATGAGATATTATTTTTGTTTAACCTTTAATTTTTAGAGCTGGCGCACGGAATGGCGCGTCAGTGGCTGATTGATTGATTGATTGATTGATTGACTGATGTTTCCGGCCGAGTCAACAGCTAAGATTATCGGTTCCATAAGTATAGTGTACGTTTTAACACGGGATGTGGCTGTGATCTTCACCCACCGGATCCGAGATCCAGCGACAACCTATACGTCGGTTTGCGGGGTTTTCCCTCAACAAGGTATCTCCCACCAGCAATGCAACTCCTCAGCCGGGATGAGCTCTAAGCTCTCGGGTTTCTCAGCATGTGTGATGGTGTAGAGCGTGTGTGTATAAAAGGGAATTAAGAATGAGACAAGGAAGAGGAAGGAAAGATCGCGCGCGGCCCCTTGCCCGCTTGTTAGGGTACTGATTCGGCATTCGCCTGGTATTGATCGGAGACACCACGGAAAACTATCGATCAGAACCGTCGACCGCTAGAATTCTCCTACAGTCAGTAGATGAATTCCTATCTCCCTATGTTGCAAGGGTCGAAAATCCCAACAGTGTCGAATGTAGAAACGTAGAACCTTCCTGTCAGAGGCCCTTTAGGAACTTCAACTGATACCCTGAGCCACCTAAGTCTATGCCCCACCCCCTCCCAAAATAAAAAAGGAGGCTCGCTGCTTTGATCGATTATTCGATGTTGCTCTTTTAAATAAGTATTCTGTGTGTAGTTTTCAGGCTTCATTCCCATTTAATGTAAAGCCATAAATTATTCGTGGCAATTAAAAATAATATCAATTAACGATTTGTTTAATTCGGGAACAATGATCAGAAATACACTCAGTCTCGTGTTGCCGCTGTTCAAACACCATTCCATTTTCGCTCTTTTGCGTAAATATCTCTCGGGACTAGAATGTAACGGCATATCCACTTTAATGTAATGAATTTTAATGATGAATTGCGGGCAACTTTCATAATTAAACAACATGTTGCGGCTTTGCTGCAGCAAGAACTTAAAATGTGGTGCAAAATGAAAGACTCTGAACAATGTGACACGAGAAATCTGCGGTTTTTATATTAGATAGAAATAATGTATAGAAATAATGAAATAATATATTAGATAATAATGTTTTATACGAAATACATAGAACATCGTAGAATATATTGTTGTTGAGATGCATAATAATATCGAGGATATAAGATAGTGTTTTTATTTGTGCGCACATTATAAAGTTTGTGTAAATGATAGGTTAAATCATAATTTCTTAATAATTATTTCGAGCATAATATTGCAAACTAGAAAAATCACAAAATATGTCAGTTACGGTTTTTTTTAGAAGCTGCAATGATGCTCATGCATGTGTTGTTCCGCAAGATCACTGGGTAACAGGGATTTGTACATTTTTAAGGTATTTAATTTTCGTGCAAAAAGAAACACACAAGGAAAGAGGGATGAATAGAAACAAAGAAATAGAAAAAAAGAATGAAAAAAGAAAGAAAGACAAATTGTTATATCATTGTTCAATATAAAGGAAAATGAAATTAACTATCATATTTTAAAATTATATTTATTTCAGGTAATTAAAATATATCAGTTATGTTTCGACAATGCGTCAATTCCACCTCGAGGTCAATTGTAAGGAATTACACATTTCTTCACCATTTTAACACAATAAAAATCTTTTTCAAAGAAACGAAAAAGTACGAAAGAAAGGACAATAAAGAAATAAACAGTACTAGCAGGTATAATAAATGTGGAAAGACTCAAATTCACTGACAAATCGCAGAGAAAATATAATTTGCAGAACCTATAGAGTCAATTTATATGCTCAGTAATTTAATATTATTAAGTTTATTTTGGAAGCATACTAATAGCGGTTGCGATGGTTAATAATGAAATTTATTTCATTTGTGGAATTTGTGGTGATAGTATATATGGCCAGTATAGAGCATTTTAATATGAATTATGATAATATTCCATGCTCTAGCTGCACTAGAATTACAATAACATGCTTTTTATTCTATTGGGAAACTAAAAACGTAGTATGACCCGTTGTATGATACGACGTGGAAAACCCAAAGTTAATTTGATAAATGCGCTTGGTAATACGTTGCTAATGACACAATGAACTTTAAAAGTTTGTATTTACGAATACTTTATTTATAATTATCTTACGTTTTGTTTACATCATTTTTTCATTTGTTTCCTTGTCTATTTCCTTCGTTTCTGTCTTTTCTTTAGTTGTTCTTTCGTCATTTCATTCGCTCACTACAACGCACGTCTCCCCATAATACGTCACACAGTTTTAAACTGTTTTGACGTTAAATAAAAACAATGGTACTTGGTTTCCGGATGAGAAAATACTCGTTGCATTGTATTGTTGCACTTCCCGATACAGATGCATTGAGGTGATAAAGCAAGAAAGCTTATTCTGCTTCCACCGCATAAGCTTTACAAGTACTGCTTAATGATGGGAAAAACACAAATAAATTATAAATAAAATTTTCATAACGGATGAAAAGAACATTGTAATCACATATGTAAGTGGGTGATGTAGAGCGATACATCAGTCCCGAAGCAGCCGGCGTTGAGTGTCTTCTCTTGCTTTCAGAAGTTACTCTATCTCTCATGGTGAAAGCTACTTTGTGTGTCTAATCTGCCTTGCACGATCCATCAATGCGCAGGTGAAAACATCGTCTATTTTCAATATTGTAATTTCAGGAACACGCCGAATTTAATGTTAACGTTTGCAATTTTCGAAAGTTCAGAGAATTCTATTAAAATCGGAAACGTGCCGTTGCTTTTCTCAATTTGAAACATCTCCAAAAATTATGAGTAGTTTTTTGAAAAAAAAATTGAAAATGACTTTGAGCATTCTGACAGAGTACCCACAAAAATTAAAATATCCCTTTCAAATTCAAGGAGCTATGACAATAGGCATATAGATTGGCAAATAACATTTTTGATAATAATCCTGTTTACGGTTTAGCCACAAGTAGGGTTCACAGAGATATGGATAGACACACATACCTTTGCTTAAACCATTATTTTAGCATAAACGAACAACAAAACGTGGATTCTGAACACAAGAGTTGTTAGAGTCCGGTGTATATCAACTAAACCAAGAAGAATATTACCTACTTTTTGGTGTCAGCTTTACAATCAGAGGTTTTCTGTCGAGCATCACCGTGCATCTGTGTCAGGAATTCGTAACGCGTTCTATATTATTTATGCAGCATGAGGAGAAGTAAAATGAATCCCTTAAACGATAACTAATTATATAGCATCATATTATTAGGAAACGTCTTCAAATGTTTGAGTATCGCAAAATATCTTTACATCACGAAGAAGTACTGATAACCACGGAAAGAATGAATGTAATAAATACCATAGGGAACAAACAAGAATACGCTCAAGAACTAAACGAAATTAATTTTAAAATTCTTTAATTTACTTTTATCTATTATTTACATTGTTTCATTCGATTATTTAAATTGTTAAATTATTTATATTGTGTTATTACTTTTCTTTATTTAACTCAATAAACCGTTTATTTACGAGACTGATAATTTCATTCAATTTCAATTTTTAAATGTTTCAGATAATAATCAAAATATTGAGCAAGCCTTCTGTAGCAAATCACCAATGTAACCATACGTTTCTCTTTACAGGTGGTTTTAACAAACAAGACTCAAAAAATGGCAGATGAATGTGCTCAAAATCTTACAAAAGCGCTGCTCCGCATTTTTTTAAATTCTGTCACTTGTCGGTGACAAAGGTCCTTCTTAAGCCTTGGCATAAAACGCATTTGTGGAGAATTTCTCCGTTATTAATATTAGTACATGTACGTAAGTCGCGTCAGTTGTCAAGAAAACCGCCAGGTAGCACCTCCGTATACACACCTCTCACACCCGCTCCTTTTATTTAAAAGAAAAGATTAATCCTTGTTTGGTCTGTTTGTCCTTTCAAGGTTTTGAATCATACATAATGATTCCATAAACAAATTCTTTTTTTTTTCATTTTTTTGCGTCTTGAATTGACGTAATTCTCCATTAACCAATACGCTTTTAGGAGTAATCCTCCATTAACAGAAGATATATGTAACGCCTCGCCGCAGTCAGTTGTCAAGAGGACCGCCAGGTAACATCTTCTCGTACGCGCCTCCTACCACACACTCATACGTCACTATCCAGCGGCCAGAAATTGGGAAAGAATTCGAGTTGTTCTAGCCCTAGTGGTTCTGTTGGAACAAGTTTCATTGTGGTAATGTAGTGATGTTAGTGTGTGTGTGGCTGTGTAGTGCATGTTAGTGTAAGTGTGTTTGTAAGGGGGTGAGGATAGGACAATGAAGAGGGAGGTGAGATCGCGCACGGTCCGTGGCCCGTTTGGTACGGTACTGCTCCGGCATTCGCCTGATAGTGATCGGAGAAACCACGGAAAATTACCGAAATGAGTAGCCGATCGGTCGCTAGAATTCTCCGCCTCACAGCTAATGAATTCGATCTAGCTCTCTACCTAGAGTCAATAAGCTTGCCATTGTCGGGACGCAATCCTAGGAAGTCTAGGCCGTTGGCAGGGGAATCGCCCGTCTGCATCCAGTGCTCAGTTTGCCCTGACCCTCGCATTCCAGCTAATGCCCTTTCCCTTTTCGTTTCCTGAGAATACATAAACCGACTGCATCCTGCAGTCAGTTTCCCGCATCCCCGCAACCTCTTCACTCTTCGTTACCCGAGAATACATAGCCCGACTACATCCCGCGGTCAGTTTCCCTCATCCCCGCCCCCTCTTCATAAAATTTTCATTACCTGATAAGGCATAGCCCGACTGCATCCCGTTTCGTTCATCCGGTGTTTCGGAAAGAATAACAATTTTAGTTAATTTTGCATTCATGAGTAGCGCATACAACGTGCTTGCGCCAGAAGAAAGAAAACCTCTATTACATGGAAAAACGTTGGGAATTGGATATTCGGAATTGTCAGCGAGGGAGGAATGTGCTAGTGATTTGGGATTTCTAGTTTTGTTTACACAAAGTTGTCAGCGGTAGTATCCAACGTTGGCGGGACTCTAAAAGGGCATGCAAGTGTTACTTGTAATCAGGAGAAAAATTACATTAGATCATCGTGATTCGAATCACACCACTGGAAACGTAGAAATCAAACCTCATTTTAAGGAGGAAACGAACAGGCTGGAGCTTCGCGGGCTTGAAGAGAGAGGTAAACGGCGAAGGACACGTTGACTGCGGGATGCAGTCGGTATACGCGCGTCCGCAGCCCTCCCCGCGTTCCGAGGCGCCAGAAAGCGCATTCTGGCGGCCAAGCTGCGCAATTCCTGGCGCGTTCGGCGCGCGCAGCTTCCCGCGTTGCAGGAAAAATTTCGTTTCATTCGGCGAACATCGTCCCGCACGGGCAGTAGCATTACAGTAGACACATTGTAGCATTAACGGAAAGTGAATAGAGCCTCCTTATTTTTATCCCTACCCTTCCAACAACGAGAAGCTATTTCGAGAAATTCTAAGTGTCACTTCGCATCGTTCCATTGTTTGGCAACGCCGAGT
The DNA here is from genome assembly GCA_017312745.1 of Gryllus bimaculatus. Classification (NCBI taxonomy): domain Eukaryota; kingdom Metazoa; phylum Arthropoda; class Insecta; order Orthoptera; family Gryllidae; genus Gryllus; species Gryllus bimaculatus. The sequence goes on along the minus strand of BOPP01000054.1, from coordinate 342,110 downwards.
GTACGATTATTATTAATAGATGATTACTAATTACAATAAGATATAAACTTACTAATTAAATTACCAATTAATTAATTAAATAACACATCATAAATAACTTAACTTCTCCTTATGATTAAATAACGTCTAAGGCCCCCTTCACACGTCGTCACTGCGCGCGCTTCGGAACCCCGCGGCTCATAGCAGAGCATTGGTTTAAATGGTGGTCTCCCCACGGCGGACCCTCGCCACCAGCAGCGCAGGAGAGCGTACGTGCTACCACTAGCAAAGCATTGGTGTAAATGGAGGTATTCCCAGTGCTGCGGTCCGCCGCCGGAGGGTCGGCGAAAGCTACCCCTGCAGAGCCCACCCCCGTCCACGGCGGACGACGGTGCTGTGGAGGCGTGCAGCAGAGGCGGCTTCGGAAGAGTTTGCCGATTATCGAAAGCGCGAAGCTGTGATGATATATATGTAAAGGGGCTCTAAAGACTACCAAAAGCACTGCGGGAAATTGGAATTAAAAATCGCGTATGTTTTATGCAAAATTGCGCAAAAATTATTTTCGAAAAATTCCATATTTTCAAAAAATTTAACATTATTTTCTTTGAACATCTGTTCTGAAGAATAAATTTCATTAATGGAAAGAATTGTTGTAGGAAGACGCCATTTTTTAACTTAAAATTTAGAGAGTGCAACGGGAAAATGCAACCTGTGTCATTTCTTTATTCATCTTTCGTTTCAGTATAGGATACTAGTGGTGTCACAACACGTGCTTTCACGCGATATTGTTGACGTTATGTAATACTATAATATGACAATTTCTGTTTGACACTTCAACTATAATTTGATAAATTTTAAGAGAAACGAAGCAATAAAAATACATATTTTTTAAAAATCAGACCTTAAACGAAAATAGCTTTTTCTGCCCCTAACTTCAGTGTATTTACGTTCTACATAAATGTATCAACAATACATGATGCGTATTTTAGTCGTAAATAAATATATTGAAGATTAAAATAATACTCATAATTAAAAAAAAATGAACATGACATTATTTGAAGGTATAATTTTCATAAAAACATTTCATTAATAAAAAAATGCTTATCTTCATAATTGTAGTTCAGGAAAATGCCAAAAAAGTATTGCATTTTTGAAATTTTCAAAAAATGAAGGTTTTCAACGATTATGAGTTCTGAACCATTCTATTAAACCCCCCTTTACTCTACGGAAAAAAATCAAATTTGGAGCCAAAAGTTTGAAAATGTCCTACGGACTTCATATAAAATACCCTCCAAAATTATTATATCGGTTTCAAAGTGAAGGGGAGATCTATCACATCATATTGCGGAACACCAATTTTGGGAAAAATCGGCTGAACGGTTTAGTCGCTAGCGTTGTTCACAGACTGACGCACAGAAGTTTTCCAGTCAATCATCTATCTATCGGCTGTATGAAGGACCCAAAAAACATATCAACCTACTCCACGCGTTAGAGGATTTTTTTCTAAATTTAGAATCTGGATTTATCCTCTTTTTCGTTACCAATGCTTTTCTGTAGAAAATTCGCCGTTTTTTGCCTATCATTATACAACTTTCTCTCTACTGCGTATGCGGTAGAAAGAAAGGAATCATTAAATATACTCAATTAAACGGTCTATTCAATTTGTCAGTCATTAAACTTCAGAAGACTCTTACTAAATTTGCGACAGTAACTCGATAAACAAATACGAACCTGATAGTTTTGCTACATAAAATTCGCAGTAAATTATAAAACCCAAATATTTGCAGGCCAGGGGTATCACGTCACTCTTAATGAGTCATCATTCAATAGGTTCATTACATTTTAAGTTATTCACTTAACCAAAAATTCTACACGCCTAAAATGTTGATGAATTCGTAAATTTCCCAGTTTCAACAAATATGTTGAACCTTAAAATAAACTAATATTCAAATACTGACTCATCACGTATCCATAACCAAATATACAAATTAGAAGAACACTTCAAAGATAGTACAGTAATTAATAATTTCAGGAATAATTGAAAATAATGAATTTTTTGCGTATCTCTTGAAGAATGTTTCTGCAACGATAGTATTGAAAATAAGAGACTTTTTTCTAATAAAATATATCCTTCAAAAATAGATACCTAAATAATATTAAAATGGACATTGGATTTAAAATATAAGTAGTTTTGTGTAAATTTGCATGCAATAAAAGCAATTTTAAAAACACGATTACTCAAAAATCACTGCAATTTGTTGTTTTTTCGGATAGTGCAAATTACATTTATATAAAAAATAGAGATGGTCTCATTTTCATTGAATGTGAATTTTCGTAAATTGCAAACGTTAAATACAATGCGAGAAAGTATGTGCTGTTGAAATCAGTGGTTAACTCTGGTAAAAACTAATTTCAGATAAATAATTAAAAGATATGTCAAAATATTCCCACAGTTGTTACATAGCGACATAGTAGCGTGTCTCGTATGTCCACAATATCTCATTACATTTTATTTGTAGAATGTGGCTTCAATATAGCTCTGCAATGAGTTTAATTGTTATCGTCCACAACATTAGAATTAAAGCAAAGTTAAATAAGGCCCTTGATTTAGTGCTACATGTTGAAACAAAAATGTAACAGATCTGTAATTGCGTGAATAATTCTGTACTTCTCGTCCAAATGGCAAATGTGTAACAATATAAGAATGTTACGGCGAGTTCAAATTTTACTACCCGAGTTCCATTGAATGTGAAATCGAAGCAGGGTTTTGTCGCCCGGCGAACGAACATATCTCGCTCTCGCCATGAAATTTAATTCAAGAGCACAATTACACCAAGTTTCCGTCGCCACTTCCTGGTCGTAACTCTCTCCCAAAATCGAAGTTCCCTTGCAGTACCCGGCGCGGCCCCTGCACCTTTCGCCGTTCGTGTGGCCTCGCCTTCGGATCCGGCTTCCACGAAGTGACCTGGCGGAGGCCGATGGCTTGCGGGGGCAGCGAAGCCGCGCTTTTGACACAACGCGAAGTGGGCGGGGTCGTCGGCTTTTCAAATAACTTACTCCCTATTCGGGGAAAAATACGACAAAAGTCATGGCAATATTTTTATTTTTTTTACTTTTTCGGCTAATAAGTACGTTACGAAGTAAAGAGAAAGTTTTGTAATGGTGGAGCAGAGAATGCAGATTGTTTTTTGCCAGAAAAACTGGTATTGCGAAAAACATGTCATGCGATCTCATATCAAGTTGAGAAATCTTGTTTTTATGTGTAGAAAATTGCTTCATATATCAGGTTGTGTAGTGACAAATAAGGTTTTGTGCGTTTTTGCTAGCGAAAAAGATAGCGTCTGTCAATTTGTCTTTAAGTTCGTCGATGGTCGACTCTAGCACCTCGGCTGTTCAGAAGATAGTCTCCCAAACAACTGACAATCGCCGATCGATCTGGCCGAATCAGAAGATCTTCATATTTGGAACGGATTTCTGGGAGCACTTTCATGAAGCCTTAACAACATTTTTAAAAGTTTCTCTAAAACCGCTCCAATTGTCCAACTTTGCCTTACGTACTTATTGTACGTCATAAAGAGAAAGTACTGTGATGCAAGGAACTCTCCTCCAGACAGCGACTGAATTCGATCTAGCTGACAAACTAGAGTCGAAAGACCTGCCACCCAGTCAGAGGGACTGCAGCCGATGCGCCGAGCCACCTCTCCCGGTGCATCGAAACCGGAACTCGCCGCGATCGTCGCCTGTGGTTGATGGCTTCCGGCGCAGCGGCGCGCTCATCTGACGCGACGGCGGGGAGAGGGGGCGCGAGACGAAACGAGCGAGCATCGGTTTGTTGCTCTGTTAAGCGAATGAATATTCAATTCGGTCGCGGCCGTTTGCATAACGCGCCAGCGATCGCGCTCATAACTCTCCCGAGGGGAGCCCGTTGGCCCCCTGGCCCCCTAGCCC